>JAQQSW010012370.1:0-12541 GCA_028646575.1 Pseudocheirus occidentalis | reverse complement strand
TTTTTTTTCCATTTAGTCAATTGTACTTTTAAGGAATTGTTTTCTTAAGTCAATTTTTTGTCCTTCCTTTTCCAAGCTGTTAACTCTCTCTTGCATACTTCTCATTTCTTTTCCTAATTTTTCTTCTGCTTCTCTTAACTAACTTTTTAAATCCTTCTTGAGCTCTTCCAAGAAGGCTATTTGACTTGAGACCAATTCATATTCCTCTTCACGGTTTCAGATGTCGGTATATTGACAATGTTGTCTTCCTCTTCTAAGTTTGTGTTTTGATGTTTCCTGTCACCATAGTTATTTTCTATGGTCACTGTTCATTTTTGCTCCTTGCTCATCTCTTTGTGCCTATTTTAATGACTTTTAAAGATAAGCACTCCTGATGAAGTACAGGGACACTGTCCCAAGCTTCTTCTGCTGGATGCCAGGGGCCTGGTCACTGGTTTTATGGAGCCTCAGGTGCTAGCAGTTAGAGGCTATAGGAATCTGGAAGTTTAGCTGGTACTGAGCTGGGGTCCTTGGGATGGTGTGTGGCATTTGCTGAGGCTAGATGTTTTTTGGGGGGAGAGAGAGGAGTTTCTTTTGCATTTTGCCAGGGATACACTGACACATATGGAAATCTGGCTCCTAGAGGATGCCTATTTCCCCTGGGGTGCACTGAAATACCTGAAGGTCTCACAGTGGGAGGATGCCCATCTGCTCGAGTCTGTGCTGAAATATGTGGAGGTCGAGCCAGGATTCCTGTCCACGCAGCATTCCACTGAAGTAGGTGGTGGTCCTCAGAGTTGTACTCAGAGACTGCCTGCTCCCCTGGCTATGCTAAGGCATGTGGGGGATTCCTGATGTTGATGTTTTCCTGCTCCACCACATTGTGGCTCAGAATCTTCCACTGATTTGCTGAGGTGAGACCTGATGCTGGTTTGTTGGAAGGCTTCCTGTCCTGGACTGCACTCCCCTTTTACCTAAGTGAGATAGACTTTTCTTACTAATCTTCTAAGTCCTCCATTCTAAAAGACTGCTCTACCCTGTCTTTCTGCTGACTCTGCTCTTCCAGGATTTGTTCTGAGGTGCTATTTTATTGTGTTTATGGAGGTGAATATGGGAGAGTTAACACTGATTTACTGTATACCCTGGTATCCTGACTCCCAGAAATCCTCAGCTCTTTCTTTACCTGTTCTGGGAATTTTTGTTTGGCTTAGGTCTTATTAACATTTTTTTTCAGTGTTTCATTATAGCTGTTTTCACAATATTGTCTTCTTCTTAGTTTATGCTTTGGGCTTCCCTGCCACCATAGTAGCTTTTTTATTAGTCCAAGTTTTGTTATTGTTGTTGTAGTTGCTGTTGTTGCTGTTGATGTTGCTATAGTTTATTCATTTTTTCCAACCTATTTCTTGACTTTTAACTTTATCTTAACATTGAACTCTGCTCCCCTGTGGGTAGAGAGACATTGCTATGCGCTTCAGGCTTTTTTGTGCTGCTGTCTTCGGAGCTAGTTCTGAGGGTATAAAATTTTTCAGTGTTTCCAAGATGGAGTGATCAGAAGAAAGGTGTGGTCACTGCTTTCCTGATTTTCACTTTATTTTTCCCCAGGAAACACCCCAGTTCTATTGTGACCACAAGTGCTGCCTTGGAACTGTGACCCAAAACTGATCATGAGCAATAGAGTTGCCTATCAACACTAGCTGTACCAGTGTCAGCAAAGGGTATCCTGTAATTTCCTTCTGACCAGTTATCTGAAACCTCTGCAATCTCTGGGAAAAGTGCTCTGGTAGCCACCTCAGGTACAGCAAGGTCTAATGCTATTGCTTCTGTTGTTGCCATGCTTTGAGCTGGCTCCTCTTAGTATCACAGAGCTCTCTGACTGACCCCCTAAGCTATCTTAGGCTGGAAAAATGTCTCATTCTGACCTTGTTTGGCTCTACTAGTCCAAGGAAACTGGTGGGTTTCAACTATTGTTGCCTGTATTCTACCATCTTGGCCTTCCCCTCTACTTCTTGATTTTTAAGTGACCTCTTGAGTCACAATGCCACACTGTGCTTTTGATCAAAATGACTATGATAATGGAAGAACAAATCATATCCAGGTGTAGGAGGAAAATAGACCTAATAAGTAATTTGCTGAACCCCAAAGCTCTTCAAATCCTTTTCTATCCAGAACATCAACTTTGTCTCAATTTCTGAATTCAGAAAAGAGTTAAGTTAATGTTTTTTTTTTACTATGGAACAATGTGATAATTTTCTTCCCACTTGTCATCAAAAGAGAGTAAGAGCGTGAATTGGATTTTTATTCCAATTTTGCAACTTGGCCTCACGGTCGGTGTGAAAAGTGAAGATGCTTCAAAAAGCAGAGCTTCTTCAAATATCAGCAACTCAGAGTTGGCAGGCTCCTCTAGGTCATCTTTTCCAGTGTGTGCTTAAACAGGAATCCCTCTCTAGTACCTCTCACAATCTCTTCAAGTCCTTGAAGACCTCTTGCAGGCATATAGCAAGATAAGGAATGTATGTCAGTTGACATTTTTTTCAGAATTGGATTTTTTCTAAAGGAAATATGAAAACTAAACAGTAGATAGTCTTTTTTTAAGGTAGTTTCCCTAGTTGCCATCAAGAAACAACTTAAGTCATATTGTTAGCAGGATATACTTCCTCCTCTAAGGTTACCCATTTAACTACTTTGCTCATATGTTCTATATATATACTTATTTAGATGATATCTACCCTATTAGAAATGTGCAGTCCTTGAATCCAGAGACTGATTTCTCCTTTTTCTTTCTATCCTCAGCACTTAGACAGTGCCTAGCACATATTAGATGCTTAATAAATTATTCTTGACTGATTGTTGGCAGGAGGCAAAATCTACTTGTTACCTGTGGGATAAAATGAAAGTTCAAGCTCTTTCATTTTTCCTCCCAGGTTCTAGTATAATACTGTGTTCTTCACATTAGACAACTAACAAGAGAGATGTCCCAGTAATAAACCACTGATTTATCTTGTTTTTATAAAGACATGGCCTGACAACAGATAATCTAAAATAGATTTGGAGAAGGAAAATAAGCAATAAATAAGTTTGAGATGGTCATGGGTCCTGCATCTCCTAGAATTATCTTAAACAAATTTCCTTTTGTTTCCAAACCCAAGTTCCTAGTGCTATCAACCCTGTTATTCAATGATTGAAAATCCAATTTGTTGACCTCCCAGGCTATTTGTCAATTCTTCCTATCTAAATTTTTTCTATATAAAGAAGTAGCCTGGCTCAGATAAATCAGTTTGAGCCAAAGGTTTGATTGGAGTCCATTGAAACTGTTGGTTAAAAAGTATTTAAGTATTATCTCTGGATTGAATTGTTGACTCAATCCTCATTCTCCATTACCATCAAATCAAAATTACTTTGCTTTAAAGTAATAAAAACAAAGGGGACAAAACAAGAATTAATGTAAAATGCTAGTGCAGAAACATAATAATCATACCTAAAATCCTAAAGTGAGCTGAAACTTGTGAAGAATACTAAAAACAAGAACAACAACTACAAAAATCTCCCAATATGTTGGGAGTAAAAAGGAGCAAAAAGAAGAGGGAAATGTATCAACTACCTTGGACAGATTGACCAATTTGGAAAGACAACAGAAAAGCACTGCTTAACATCAATTTTTCTCCACAATCATCTGAAGCAAAATGATTATTTGAATCAAGATTTAGTTGAGGTGAGGAGCTTAGAACCCCTGGACTCAGATTAGTCAAACATGATTCATGTACAGATTTTAAATGTCAGACACCATGATTAAAACATGTATATTTTAAATCTGTAATGTGAGCACACTGCTACCTACTATCAGTCCAGTTGATGGATCCCTCTGTAAAGCCTGATGTTTATTCTCTGGCCTCTTGTCTTCTATAAGATACACCTTTAGAAATTGGTCCGTTCTTTACCTATCCTTAAAGGATCATGTATTTAGAAGAGGAGGGGATCTTAAAGGTCACTTAAGCCAATTTCCTCATTTTGCAGATGTAGAAACTCTGACTCAGGACTGGTGAAGTCATTGGTGAAAAATCATACATTGGTTAAGCTTGGACTCAAAGCAATGACCTCCAATTTCAAATCCAATGTTTTTTATTTCATAATGCCATACTCCCCACTTACTTACACTTCTATTGACTAGTGGACAAATATTTCACCTTTCATCATGTTGGCACTCCATTATATATCTCAGAACATTGTAGTTAATTCAGTTGACTTGCTTGGTTCTTTAATGAACACTAGTGCTCTTCTATGAGCACTGTATTGGACACAAATCATGTATAGTAAAATTCTTACTAGTGAAGGTTATCAAATAAGTAAAAGTTTTAATCACAATAACCAGTCATCATTTAAATCAAAAAACATTTAATCATTAGAGCTGTCCAAAAAATGTTATCTGAAACAAGAGATGTCTTCTTTCCATGGACTTCAATCAGTACATTATCTCCATCTAGAACAGCTGTTCTCAATCTGTGGGTCGTGACCCCTTTGGGGGTTGAATGACCCTTTCACAGGGGTCACAGGGGACACCCAAGATCATCAGAAAACATATTTCTGATGGTCTTAGGAACGGAGATACTGCTCCTCTATGGGTCTCCAGGACGGTCCACCCACATGCAGACATGCCCACATATGAGTATTAAAAGGTCACAGCATTAGGAAGGTTGAGGACCAGTGATCTAGAGAAAGTAAGTCCTCTGAGGTCAAGAACTGTGTTGTTTTAGGTTTTGTATCCCAAGAGTTTCTAGTGCAGTGCCTCACATAGAGTAGGCACTTAATAAATACTTGTGGATTAATTAATACATTGATTTCTTTTTAAGATCTGTTTTTTTCTGACTTCTTTACAATTCTACTGTACCTTTTAGGAATGAAGAAGTTAAGGGAGTACATCATCCAATTCACTTACAAAATGCTTCTCTGGAATAAGTTGTTCCAAATTACTTCAGCTGTCTCACTTAATCTTGAAAATTTCCTGTCAACATTTAAGAGGATTAAAGTGTAGGTCGAGATTTTTTTTTCCAAGTTGGTTTTAAAATAGCTGAACTTTCCACCTTAAGTAGCTAGTGGATATCCTCAGAAGTAACAACAGTATTTATCTTTGACCTAAGTACCTATATGTACAAGACACAGCTTTAAGAACTAGCGTAGGGGGAAGGGATAGAAGCTTTGTGGTCATGTGGTTTCTTTCTTTGGGAACCTAAAGTACATATTTGAATTGTAAGGAGGGATTATTAAAGCTTAATCCCAATGTTAAGAGCCAGCTAAGCAATACAACAGCTAGAGTGATCACTTGGAGTCAGGAAAACCTAAGTTAATATCCTACCTTAGATATTTAGTAGATTCATGACTCTGGGCAAGTCACTTAACTTCTGTCTGCCTCATCTTTTTGTATAAAATGAAAATGATAATAGTACTTATCTTCCAGGGTTGTGGCAAGGATCAAATGACACTAACATGTAAATGCTTTGCAAACCTTCAAGTCTGTCTATATGCTAGCTATGTTTTTGAAAAAGGTATCTAAGTGGCACAGTGGATAGAATATTGGCCCTTGAGTCAGAAGACCTGAGTTCAAATCTGGACTTAGACACTTACTAGCCATGTGATCCTGGGTTCTTTTAATCCTGTTTGCCTTGGTTTCTTCATCTGTAAAATGTACTAGACAAGTAAATGTCAAATCAGTTTAGTATTTTTGCCAAGAAAACCCCAAGTGGGATCATGAAGTATCTGACATTGCTGAACAACAATATGATTTTGAATCTGAGGTTTGTTAATTCTCTCTGATTCAGCTCAATAACCATTTAATAAGCTCCTAATGTGTTCAAGGCATTCACTGTGCTAGATTCTATGGCTTCAAGAAAAAACTAAAATTCCCTTTACTACTAACTCTCAATGTCCTTCCTACTCCACATTCTAGTATTAGTCCAGGACTGGGCTAGAGTTAGCTGTACCATCTAATGTAAAATCAATTGTTAAACTTTACTGTGAGAATTTTTAACTCAGAAATCAGCAAACCACATATGTCAGGGCATCATTTATTGCATTGTTGATTGTCTTCACTTAAGAAAGCGATGGAGAAAATTTTAATAATGAAGATTAAACTTAAATGTGCATTTCTGTGTGTATGTGTGTCTGTATCTTGGTGTTTGTGTTTATTCAGAAAGCTGGGTTTAAAAACATGTATTTATTATACTTATAATTGATGGAATAAAACAAGTATTTTCATAATATAGCATATTTTTAAAAGATGATTACACATGAAGCTGCAAATCTGTTATGCACAACTTGTTATTCATTTTAAATATATATTATATATCATAGAAATGATAAAGTTATGATGTAAGTTTTCTTACATTATTAAATACTTAATGCCTCACATATTCATTACCTGCACTCCTTACACATAGGACAGAATTGTGTAGTGGAAGAACTGATGGATATCAAGTTGGCTTGGACATAGACTCAATCCCTACTTCTAAAACTTAGTAGTTACATGACTGTCCTTCTAACAAACTTTCCGTCTCAGATTCTTCACTTGTAAAATGAGCTTTATTCACACTGTCTACCCCCTTGATTGTTGTAAATACACACACATATATGTACATAAGATAATAGTCCCATGAATAGTGGTATAGAGGAGATAGCTCTTACTTGCTTATGGGAATCAATTATGTAATTTTTACTAAGAGCATTTATACCTTGAAAATGACAAATGCTAAAAGTCAGGACTTTATTTATCATTTTGTTTATTACCTAGATATAGATGAAACCTAGAAATGTGTTATGCATTTTTGCTTTTGTTCTTTTGGAGAGGCAATTGTTAAACATCTACTAGTATACTTCTGCTTGTAAAGCTTAAAGTGACACAGAAACAGGTTGTTATTGTAATCTGAAGGATGCCTTCTTGCCCTCATTTGATATAAAGTTTATCTTATACATAGTCTCTATAGGGAGCCTCTATAGTCATATGACCTAGATTTGAACCTGGATTCTAGCATTTACTAACTCTCTTACTTTGGGCAAATTATTTAACACTAAGTTTGACCATCAGTGAAATGAAGTGGTTGGAAACATAAAATTATTGGAAAATGAATGTTTCAAAATTACAAAGAATTAACTATGTTTGAAAGAACTATGAAAAGACACCTTCCCTACTCCATCACTTTGCAAATGCCTGCGGTGTATGTGGCGGGGGGAATCTATGGGAACATAGTATATAGTGTCAGGATTTTATGTATTGATTCATTTCATTAATATTTTTTTCTCTTTTTTATTAAACATCTTTTTTCTATAAGGGATACCTTTTTGAGGCAGAGGAAAGGGATGATACACATGATGATCTAGGCAATGTAAGAAAAAAAGAAACCAATAAAAATTTACTTTAAAAAAAAGAGAGAATCAGAATAAGTTATCTCCAAGGTCCTTTTCAGTTTTCAAATCCTGCCATTCAGTGGACTGATTTCAGAGAACTTTAAATAATTATTAGAAGTTTTCTCAACACACAATAAATAGATTTTACTAGGCTTAGGAATATCAAAAACAGGACACCGAATGATAACTGATATTTATATAATGCCTTATACGCATTATTGCCTTGATTATCATAATTAAACTTCAAGGTAATCACAAGTGTTGTATTACCACCATTTCCTAGATGAGAGCATTAAGGTTTCCCTAGATCAAATAGTTAATAGGTAGTAGAGGCAAGAATTAAATCCAGTTCTCATTATTTCACCATATAACATCCTACCACTCCATCATGGCTCCCTACAATGTTTTTATTTAGTTTGGAAAATAGACATTGACTACCTTTATAGTCTTTTGAGGACTCAGCCATTGTTCCAATTCCCACCCTCATCATTTCTCACCTAGATGATGGCAATAGCCTCTAAAAAGGTCTCCCTGTCTTCAATATCTTCATTCACTACTCATTCCACCATTCAGTTTTCAAGCTAATTTTCCAAAGACAAAAGTAGGGCCGTGTTAGTCCCTTACACACAAATTTTCTGTAATTCACTATTCTGGGATAAAAAGGACAACTCCAAAACCTGACACTTAAAACGCTGATCAATCTGGTATCCAATCCTATCTTTCCAAACATTTCATATTACTCCCCTTCATGAACTCTACATTCTAAGCAATTACACTACTTGCTAGTCCCCCAACTTAGTGTACCATCTCTTATGTCCATCCCTCTGCGCAGTGCTAAAGTGAATTTCTCCCTCTAATCTACCTTTTCGAGTCCTTGAAGATGGTTCAGGTTCCTCTGACACAAGGTCTTTCTTAATGCCCATCCTCAGCTCTACCCCACTGCTTCCCAGCCACTAATGTTTTCCTCCTTCTAAAATAATTTGGCATTTACTTATCTCTCTATGCACTGGCTCCATACACATAAGAATGCACAAAGTATGGGCAGATTGTGATGACACTCCTGCTCATCTCCAACTCATGTTCTATGTGCACATCTTATTCCCCACCCCCAAAGCAGGTAAACTCCTTGAAGGCAGAGACAATTTTATTTATGTTTTCTTTGAATTACCAGTGCCTGGAACTGGACTTGTGCTTTCATCAATATAAGGGATCATGCTATGAAACAGCCTCTACCTATTCAGGTCAGCAATTCACTTGTAACTTAAGGTCTTAGAAAGTTATCTTGGGGGGTGGCTAAGTGGCGCAGTGAATAGAGCATCGGCCCTGGAGTCAAGAGGACCTGAGTTCAAATGCGGCCTCAGACACTTAACACAAAAACTAGCCATGTGACCTTGGGCAAGTCACTTAACCCCAACTGCCCTCCAAAAAGCAAAAAAAAAAATGTTCATTTAAAAGAATATTCTTTATTTACATTTCAAACTCTAAGCAAGCAAGCAACCAGCTTTTACTAAGTGGCTGCGATATTTCAAGCACTTCTCTAATTGTTAATGATACAAAGGCAACAATGATTACAACTACTACTATTATTATTACTACTACTACTATTACCACTACTACTATTATTCTCACAACTACTGCTGCTGCTGCTGCTGCTTCTACTACTACTACCACTACTACTACTACTACTACTACTACTACTACTACTACTGCCACCACCAACAATAGTAATAACTAATATTCACAAGTACATTACCTCATTTACAGATATTTGTTGTAAATTTACATTTTTGAAACTATTTAAAACTATTACCTCATTTGATTCTCATTACAGCCCTGGGAAGCAAGTGTTGTTATTACTTCTGTCTTACTAATGAGGCAACTTTAGCAAACAGATATTGAATGACTTGAGTTGCATAGCAAGTAAATATATGAGACTGAATTTGAATATAACCAAGACCAAAACAGTTCCTGCCCTCAAGGAGTTTACAATATATCATAGGAATCATAATGTAGACATGTGAGAGGTAATAATTTTATTTTTACTTATACATAGATGTGTATACTGTATATGTATGTGTATGTTTGCTGTATCTATACAAGGTAAAGGAGAGGACCAAATAGAGATCAAAATAGCACTACAGAAAATCAATATGAATTCTACTTAATCTTAGCAAAAAGGTAAACAACTTATCCTATGAATAATTCTAGAACAAAAATCCTGCTCACTAGGGGAAAAATTATCAAGGTTGCCTTTTTATACTACCTAAATTAATCAACAGACCTCCTTTACTTAGTTGAGTCCTAGACTATGCTGTTGTTGATTAGGAAGACAAATGTTTAACAACACAAACTTTTATAAAGGTTTATGTCTACTGAATGAAAGAGAAAAATGCTTAAAGCCCACTGGTGATATACTCTTGCTTTCAAAAGACAATGAATGGGAAATTGTTTTCCACAGGAAATTTATTAAAGGAACAGATCTTGGAAAATGCCAGTGATCTCAGCAACCAGAGAGAATATCAGTAGGTTTCATACTAAGCTAAATACATTGAAGCAACTTTGAGAGCCACTCCACAATAAACCTTCCAGGGGCCAGGAGGTGACAGTACAGATGGGAAATGTGCATTCGTTGAGCCTCTGATAAACCAAAGCTTCACTCTTTCAAGACTGAGCATTAGATTAGCATTTGATGGGGGGTACATCTCGCTACACAGTGCAGCCTGATACTTCTGTCAAAGGCTATTTGGGAGCGTGCTTTTAGCTGAACAATGTGGACTCACCTGCAAAGCTCAAGTTAATCCTCTGCTTAGTGAAGTTGGTAGACTGAATTTGCTTAATCGTCTTTAATGGAAGATATTGAACTTCTCTCACTCTAGAATTCAGTGACTGAACATGAAAATGGGGTTCATTATCAACACAGGTTTACAGATGGTAGGTAAATGAAATGCTGAGGTTCTCACTGGCAGGTCAGTGGAGCCCTGGTATTCTTAACTTGTGAGATTTTCTCTTCAAACTCTTAAGATAGAAATCTCACCAGCACCTGGCACCACAGAATCTCATTGTTAGAAAGGATTCTAGAGGCCATCTGGTTTAATTCATACCCAAACTCATACCCAAAGAATCCCATCCATAACACCCACAATAGTTCCCCTTTGAACATCCACTTTAAGTCTCTAAATTGTATCTTATATAGGAAAGCATGCCATACTTGAAACAGAGACACTATGAAGTTGAAAGTTTTGGGCTAGATGACAACTAATACCTTTTCCAGCTCTACATCTTTTCTCTCTTGATCCTATGACTTAATGAATAAATACAAAATTTTATTAAGCAATTACTCTATGCCAATCATAGGAGACACAAATCTAAAAGTGAAGAAGTTCTCCATCCTTGAAGAACTAAAGGGTTCCTCAAAGAATCCTGAAGTGACCTTGGGTTTTGGTATTATCTTGCAATACTGTCCGCATTTTTCACATTAGATGAACATATTATAAGCTCTCTTAGGAGGCTATAAAATAAATGAGACTGAAATCTAGATACATTAAGACACATGTATTTAAGGAAGACCATACTTTATGCAATACTTACATTTCTGAGAGATTGTGTGTTTTAAATCAAACCATTATGTGTGTCCTAGAGAATTCACTGTTTTAAATTTTATTGATCTATTTTGTTTTTATATCTCATTTGTTTCCAATTTTTTCACCCACCCTTTCCTATACCAATGAACCATCCCTTCAATAATGAATAAAAAGAAAGAGAGAGAAAAACAGTTCACCAAAACCAATTAGAAAATCAAATGAGTCAGACACAATAATCCTCTACCTCCTACAAAGAAGGAAGGGAATTTCATTTTCTCTACTCTCTTCTAGGGTCAAACTCTTCAATCATTCCAGTTACAGAGAGTTCTGTTTCATTTTGTTGTGTTTTTGTTGGTTTTCTTTTGATGTGGAATACAGTATTTTAAAAAACCTTGCAGTGAACTCACATACAACTTAAAATGTAATTTATTGCCATCAGCAAACATTTTTTAATGTTTCATCTCCCATCCCAGTGCTTTTGTGCTATCTTCCATGCAAAGAATGATCTTTCTTCTCATCTCCAATTCTTTAAATGCCTGGATTCCTTAAACCTCAGCTGAAAGACTTTCTTTTGAAATTGGTCAAAGTGTGCAGTGCATTTCTATCTAAGCTATCATCTATTCTGTATATCTGACCCTGAGAATCTCATTCAGATTCAGTTTCTTCATCTGTAAAATGGGAATTATAATAACACATCAAAAAGTTATTGTATAGATGATAAAATATCTAGCATTTATGTTATTTATGAGTATGTATACATATATGTACATACACATATGCATAAGTCTGTATAAATGTATGTGTATACACATACATACATAATCTCTATCTCAAAATATCTATATTTATACATGTATCCATAATCATATCACTATATGTAGTTATATCTGGAGCTATATATTGATATCTATCTATATCTTTTTATATCTATGTCTACATTTAGATATAGATGTATTGCTTTAAGTTTTGCAAAGGACTGCACATGTTAGTCCAACTGATCATAATATTTTTTGTCACTTGATCAAACAATCTAATGGGATAATATATGTAAAGTGTCCTGCAAAGTTTAAAGGGCTATTATAACCTCTAGTTATTACTAGTTGGTATCTTGTGTGTACCTATTTACTCACATGTTGTCTTCCCTCTTAGAATGTGAACTCCTTGAGGGCAGCAAGTATGTTTGCTTTTTCTTAACAACTCCAGTGCTTAATACAATGGCCAGCACATAACAATCTAATAAATACTTGTTTATTGATTAAGACTGAGACTAAATGGTTCATCTCATACAGAAAATAATATACTATAAAGTTGAGAGAAATCTTAGGTATCAAATCTTTTTTTTTTTGCTTATGCATATTTATTTATTTATTTGATAAATTTTTCTTTACATCCTTCATTTTCATGAGATTTTGAATTACAAATTTTCTCCCTGTCTTTCCCCTACCCTAACACCAAAACAACAATCCCACTGTAAAGACCCTCCCCTGATCTGCTCTCTAACTTTCTGGTAGGGCAGGGAAGGACTCCCTACCCCAGGCCCTGTATATTTTAATTCTTAGTTGCAGGTATTGCAACTAAGATTCTTTTGA
>JAQQSW010012369.1:0-12541 GCA_028646575.1 Pseudocheirus occidentalis | reverse complement strand
GGTTAATCATCCCATGTGGAAGAGGCAAGGGACAACTGTTACAACTTTACTTTCATTTATTCTCATTGAATCCGGTTTAGGGAAGAAATGGCATAAACTCTAAACTGGGCATCATGCCACACAAGAGAGTAGGGGGCGTGGGGATGAAAGGCAGGATGACGGAGGGGAGGGCAAGGTCTGGGGGAGGGATGCTGGATAAGGGACAGGGACAGGGTAGAGAACAGAACAAAGGGGGAGGGATACGAAGGAGGGTCATATGATCACTGTCACAATATGTCCAGTATGAAGATATCCTGTATAATCTCGCCTACACAGTCTGTATTGAATTGGTTGTCCTTCCAGCGGCGGTGGGTGACAAGGGAGGAATTGAAAGAATCTAGAATTTAAAGCTCTGCAATACCTGCAACTAGGAATTAAGATATACGGGGGTTGGGGTAGGGGGACCCTCCCTGCCCTATCAGAAAGTTAGAGAGCAGACCAGGGGAGAGGCTCTACAATGGGATCGCCGTTTGGGGGTTGGGTAGGGGAAAGACGGGGAGAAAATCTGTAATTCAAAAATCTCATGAAAATGAATGATGTAAACAAGAAACAAATAAAATTTATTACGTAAGTGAAAAAAGAAATGAATGGTGGGACCATAATACCTTGCAGCTCTTAAATGCTTAACATGGGCCTACATTACATTTTGTGTCCTTAACCTGTTTCTTCATACTCAGTTTTCCCTTGGTTTTTAACAAAGTTCTTTCTCAATCCCCTTAAGTCATCAGACTGCTCATCTAAAAATAAGAAATCATTCTACAACATCCAAGGTTATTTGAGTCTTTAGATTTATGCCACAGTTCATTTTTCTTTCCCAAACTATTCTAATGCCATTAGAAAGCTGTTTTCCATAAACATATTTTAGCCATTTTTATTAAAACAGCATTCTCTTTCTACTCCTTATTCATGTATAACAATAGCAATATCAATGCATCTGTTACATTTTGATAGAATTTTTTCTTTATATAAAAATACTTTTTCTGTCTCTTTTAATGCTAAATTTTCCCATAAAAATAGAGGAACCCTAAAGGAATGAAACATTACATATTTGTGCAATGTTTTTATCAACTTATATGTAAATGGATATATTTATATATAAATATTTTATTTATTTTATTTAATATATATGAAATATTAAATTTTATTAAATTTATTTATTTATTTTTAAAATTAAATTACTTTAAATTAAATTAAATTAAAAATTAATTAAAGTAAATTTATTAAATTAAATATATATATATACAGAGATATATACATATTTTTAACTAAAACAGAAATAATGGGGCTTTGTGTTTGGGGTGCTATTCTTCTTCCCCAAGGTGATCACATTCTGTCTAACCTTGCATTCTCCATCTCTCTGCACAGCCATGTGTCTCCATTGGCATCTCTGGGTGAGATTGCTGTGGTGACCCTTTCCTGGGGTCTGCCCCCCTCGCCCTATGCAACAACGTGTACATATTTATAGTAAGATATCAGGAAGACTTTCACTGCGGAAATTCCCTCCACTAATGTAGGTCGACTATCTCTAACTGGTCTATAATTTACAGTTACCTGGAACACTGAGAGTTTAAGTGATTGGCCCTAGTTACACTGCTATTTTGTGTTAGAAATAGCACTTGAACCAAGATCTTCCAGACCTTTATGACTCCAAGGATAGCCCTCTATTCACTATGTTACTTTACAAGATACTGGGAAGTAGACCTGGGAGAGACCTTAAAGATTAAATAGTATCATCTCCTTAATGTACAGATGAGGAATTTGAAAACTCATGAGTTTAACATACTAGAGGAAAACAAAGAAGAGGGCTGGGAGAGATTTAATCAATGAAGGTGAGGTACTGGAAAAGACCAGTCGCTATAAGCTACAATAGACAAAGAAGTACACTGTCCTTCCAGTAGGAAGATGGCAGTATTGATGCATGGTCAGTAGGGGGCATACCTTGAATTGTGCTGCCAGTAATTGGGATGAGTTGTATTGAGTCATACATAGTAATAATAATTTATGTAGCACTTTAAGATTTTCAAAGTGCTTTCCCCATAACTGAGGACAGAGAGTACAAAAGGACAACAAATTAAATGAACAGGAAGGGAGCCAGATGGATTAACTTCAGGAAACTGCAAAACTCCTTTAATAATCCCAAGCCTTCCATCAAAACTAAGGCCCATTTTTTAAAGAATACCAAGACCAATAGAATGTTTCACTTATTCTACTGGTATTGCTTTATGGTAAGAGATGGAATCCAACAGTCTCTGAAGAATCAAAATTAGTATCAAGCAGAAGACAGTGGAGAAGCACACGGTGGGTAAAAGAAAGTAACAACATTTAACCACGATCTCCAAAGAGCATGAACAAAAGGTATCATCAAGGAAATGTAGGATAGGAAAGTGAGATGGACAGGCCACATGTTAAGGGATGACAGGTAGGCAATTTCAGTATTTAAGTTTTTCTTCACAGCAACCTATGAATCAGATAATACAAATATTCTCACCATGAAGATTTAAGGAAACTGCTGCCCTGGAGGTTACATGTCTTCCCGAAGATTACTTTGCTAATAAGTGGCAGTGGCAGGATTTAAACCTAACTCACCTAACCACAAGTCCAGTGCTCAATCCAACTACACAATAATGTTTCTCAGCATTTCACCTAATCTATTTTGTAGCCAACAGTCTTGCATTTGTAAAATGGCTGTCCTGGGTTAGGGGTACAAACGGTGTCTGTTAAGGTAGAAGCTTGTCATGAGAGTAAGAGATAAGTGATGGGAAAATAGGAATTAAGATATTATTATTAGGATAATTTCCAGACTTTTCCTCTTTCTGTGATGCTAAATGGTCTGCCAGGGAGAATCAGATCCATGACTTATCCAAGTAGGCAAAGGAATACTTGAATATTTTTCTCATCAGAGAAAATTGAGTCTGTTATTGTGCTAAGCTAAGGAAGCTGATAAACACCTTGTTTCAAAGACTTGAAAGCCCCAACTAGAACCAACTGATTAATTTTCCAGACTGTGAAATTTAAAAAATAAAAATAAGCTGCCTGATTTTCCAGAGAATAAACATAATCCTGTCTTCAAGCCATCAGGCTCCTCAGAGCATGTGAGTGTATCCAACATCAATAGTGTTATGAAGCTTTTTTCATTCTGGAAACCTGTCTTTGTATGAAGCAAGCAAAAAACAAAAACAAAAAGGACCTCTCTGACCTAGATTTCCCATTCAGAGAAATCATTCCCAGGAGCTAAGAGCATGAGGAGATTGGAAAGGCTGATTCAGATTCACAAGGGGAGGTTTGCGTGTACACTGTCTGTGTGATTATGAGAAAGCACACTTCTTTGGGAAGTTTGTTGGCCCAGAAAGTGATTGGCCAGTTTTTGATTAGAGACCTCCAGTGAGAATGCCTTTGGAAAGCTCTAATTGTTAGGAGATGTGTCCTGTCACTGAGCTGAGATTTACCTCTGCAGCTTTCTATTTATGCTCAAAATTTTGTCTTCTGAGTCTATAAACATAGCATAAATAGAATTCTTCTCTTATGTTACAGCATACACTTTCATCACAGTAGTACTTGGTACTCTTCCTCATTTGGCTGTTGTTCTGTTGGCTTATGACCTCGATACAACTCATGGCCATCTCACATGAGGTCTATCTCACAAGAAGCCTCACCTGCAAAATGCCTTGGGATGACTCAAGAACCAAAGCACTGCAGCTCTTTGAGGAAGACACTGCTTCTCATTGCTTTGGTGGACCATTTCCTGGTCTTCTGCTCAGTTGTAGTTATTTTCCAAATGCCTTTGGACATGTTAGGAGATAGGTGAAGGTTGAATTGGGAATATTCTCTACCACACCATCCTCTCTATGATATTTTCCCTGTTCTCTTTCAGGACCTTCCCCCACCAAAACCCAGACATGATGGCCTCATATAGGCCGTCAATGACTCTTGAACCTCCATAGCAAAGTTCTACCTGAATCTGTCCAACTCCAGTCAGGTTCTTTGCTTTCCTTGATACCTTCCTCACCATCAAAATTAATCTGTCTTGCCTATATCCCTTTCTCTCAAGTCTTACTTCATCTAGGGAATGAATCAAATAATAGATGCAAAACATTAAATGGGTACTTATGGTGAAATTCATGCATTGCTTCAGTGGAAGTCCTGGTCAGATTACATGTGAAGTACTGCAATAGTCCTTGGCACCCCATTTTATGAAAGACATTAACAATCTGAAAAGTATACAGAAGAAGGTGACCTGTATGGTCAGTGAACTAGAGACCACATAACTATGGAAAATAAATTGAAAGAATTCTCAGTGTTTAGCCTGCAGAAGAGAAAACGTAGGGTATAAATCATGGTTGTCTTGAAGTATTTGAAGGATTGGCACAGAAAAGGATTAAATTTGTTCTACTTGGTTCCAGAAGGCAAAATTTGGAACAATGGATGGAAAGCTGCAGAGAAGAGGATTTAGGAAACATTTTCTAGCAATTAGAGCTTCCCAAGTATATTTTCTCACGTGATGTCTTTAAATGGAAGCTGGATGACTACTTTCTAAGGATGTTGTTCATGGAGATCTTGTTAAGGTGTGTGTTAGACTAGACAGAATATAAACCCTTTGAGGGTAAGGAGGGATTCATTTTTGTTTCTGTATCCCTAGTGTCTATCACAGTGCCTACCACCCAGGAGGCACTAAATAAACATTTACTGATTAATTGATGATCTCATAGGTCTTTTTCAACTCTGAGATTCCATTATTCATTCATTTAATGAACATCCTTTGTGTTGATTCTTTTCAAGGAACTCTATGAGGCATTAGAGAAAGGAGACAGAGGTCACAAGGCACCAAATGCAAGCTGTGAAGGGGAGAGAGGAAAGGTGAACAACAGACTTCATGATAGCCAAGCTCAGACATAGGTTTTTATGTAAATAAGCATCCCTTACTCAGAAAAATTGATTACACCACAGTCTTCCTAAACACCACTTTCGATATTGCACTCACATTCTTCTGGTAAAGAACCTGCAATAATCCCCCACTGCCCACCAAATAAAGCTTGCTGGTCTTCTAAGACCCTCCATAATTTAGCTACACCCTTAGCTTGGCTATGGCAAACTTTATTTCTTATTCTTCCCCAATATCTATCATGCCAGACTCCTTACTATCTTCCAGCACCTCCTACACATTCCTTCCCCTGTTATGAATCATTCAATTATTTCAGTCATGTCCAACTCTCTGTGACCCTATCTGGGGTTTTCTTGACAAAGATACTAGAATGGATCACCATTTCCTTCTCCAGCTCATTTTACAGATGATAAAACTGAGGCAAACAGGGTGATGTGACTTACCCAAGGTGACACAATTAGGAAGTATCTGAGGCCAGATTTGAATTCAAGGAGATGAGACTTCCTGACTTCAGGCCCACACTCTCTCTACTGTACCACCTAACTGTACCCCTTTCTCTGTACAATTATACATTTATGTTTTCTCTGCTTAATGTGTCCTCTTTCCCTCCTCCCCTCTGCTTATCTATACTCTATTCATTCTTCTAGACCCAACGTGAATCTCACTTTCTTCAGGAAACCTTAGGAAGAATGTCGCATCCATTGTTAAAATTGTTCACTGTGTCCATTGTTTTTGTTTATTGTTTATTGGAAGCATTCACTTTCAAGGGATTAGAGTTAAAGCATTATGTGGATGTGACTGATATAAAAACAAAAGGCTTCAATGATGATTTTTTTTAAAATTAGTAGGCTTGGTAAAATGAGGGCAGAGGACTCCAGGAAGAATAATTTATAAAGTACCTACTCTGTGCCAGGAACTGGACTAAGAGTTTTACAAATACTCAATCATTTGACCTTTACAGCAGCTCTGTAAAATAGGTGCTATTATTATTTCCGGTTAATATATAAGGAGACTGAGACAGTCTGAGGTTAAATAAATTGTCCAGGTTTACACAGCTAATGTGTGTTGGGCTGGATTTGAACTCAGATTTCCCTGACTCCAGAGCCAGTGCTTTATCTACTATGCCACCAGATGACTAGAAGTCATTAGATATGTTCCAGTTCTTCTAGTTGAGCCCAGACAAACCACTTGACCTTGATTAGTTTTAGTTTTCACATGTGTAAAATTTACTTAATAAGGTTGTTGCATACATTAGGAGCACTTCAAAACTATAAAAAAGCTCTCCAAAATGTAAACTATCAATTATTATTATTATTATTTAAATATTACTAATTGCAAGAGGATAGAAATTATTTCACCAAAGAAGGAAATGGCAAACCACTCTAATATCTTTGCCAAAAAACCCCATGGACACAGAGTCGGACACAACTGAATGAAAGACCAACAACAAGCAATCATTAATTGTAACCACCAGTTCAGGACAGCAAAGATACAATTTTCTAATTACTCTTTCTGTGATCACCCAGAATAATTTAGAGCGGCAAATATTCCTAGAAATGGAGACGATACTGATAGAAGTAGAGAATTTCATATCACTAATCCAAATTCCCCAACAGGTACCTTCTGTAACTAGTGGCTGTTATCCTCATTAGGGGCTATTAGCTCAACAAACTGATTTGTTAGGCAAAATGTCGATTAATTTCAGGAATTATACCAACTGCTAGGGTTGGTCACTGCACATAGTAGGGAGAGCCAAGGATCTGCTGATGCCAATAGAAGGGGAAAATGGACAACTTCAAGATCATATGATTTACAGGTGCAAGTGACCTTAAAGATTTTCAAGTCCAACCACATCATTTGACAGAGAAGTAAAGCGATTTGCCCAAGGTCACAGAAGTAGTAGAACCAGAATTCAAACCCACATCCTTTGGCACCACAGTTCAGTGCTCCCTCCATTCCACCAGGCTTCTGCTATAAGTTAACAAGGTGTTGTGTAGGCAAAGTATCCTTGTGCAGTAGTGCTTAATGTGAACATATAATTCCTGGATTAGTTCATAATTTATTTTTGGGTTTTTTGGAGGAAATCAGAGGTAAGTGACTTGTTCAGGGTCAAAAAGCTTTTAAGTATCTGGGGTAAAATTTGAATTCAGGCCAGTTCCCTGGGTCATGCCACTTTAGTAAAGAGTGGAAGACTTCTATGAACTATACAATCCATGGCAATGCAAAGAGAGTGAGTAAAGAGAGTTTAATTTTCATGGTACTTTTAATAAAAGGGTAATAGTTCTGGGATTATTTGGATGTATTTTTACCTAATGGTAGCAAGGCTAAATGATCCCTCTGGAGCCTTTTCAAGGCCCAGAGTGTTATGACTCTAAGTTCTCCTTCCTTTTGTTTAATATTCCAGACAGTTCTGAAGTGCATCTTGGCATGGCATCCTGTGGGCATGATGAGATGTGGTACCCAGCCATGTGGAAAGCAGGGTCTACACTCTTGTGAAAAATAGAGACAGAATGTGACCTGTCAAACAAGTGACATCAAAATTAAGGCAGGACTGCACTATGGGAGAAGGTAGGTTTAGCAGCTGGAAAAAAAAAACAAATTAAAAACAATTTTTTTTAAAATGACAACACCTTGACTTTCAGACACTTCCTTACCATGCTATGTTTCAAGCACAATGATTATAAGAATCCTTGTGGATTCCTGGTTGGAATCCCTGAGTAGTACACAGTCCCTAGCTTGGGAGACTAGAAAAGCCTCTAAATCAAAGTCCCACGGTCTATGTCAGAGCCAAACAGAAACAACAAATGTCCACATCGCCAGCTCCAGGAAAATCAGAGGAATAGGGAACTGTCCCCTTGACTTGGGGCTTTTACATCACCATCACTGTACTATTATTTTTATTATTTTAATTCTCTACATATAGTGCTTCCCCAGCTTTCTGTATTCAAAACTGGTTCAGAGAGACCACTTTCCGAGCTCATTAAGTTGTCATGGCAACTAGAATTTTCAAAGTTTATTTACCCTCAAAAAAAAAAAAAGTTTATTTACCCTCTACTTCTTTATATGAACCCTTCCTGCACATGGATGCATATGTTTCACACAAAGCTGTCACCACAAAAAAACCCAACAAATGTTGAAGCAAACAAGACAAACACTGTTAGCTGAATCAGGCTTCCAACTCCCTGTATGCATTTAACCTTTATTCCTGTAACAGGGACCTGTCAAACCCCAGCAGTAACCTCTGCTCACAATATCTTCCTTTAATTGGTTTCCCTCTTCAAGTCATCTCCCTAATTTGGAGGCAAAGTCCTTGGGTGTGGTCCATTAGCTACAACTCCCATTGCATTGTGAAAGTCATTTTTTCCCCTCTTTTCCTCCCTCCAGAAAGGCAGGCATATCCTTCCCACTTCTATCACAAATCATGAAATGCTTTGTCTTATTCATCATTTGTTATGCCTTGAAAATTGCATAAAAATGTAAATGAACAAAACTGAAAAAAAAACTCAGAGATGTTTCAGAAGTCTCTGGAAATGGTTGGAAAACATTCCCTAGAGACTAAAGGAACTACAGAAGCCCAAGCTAAGAGAAAGAAGATATTAAGACAAAGAAATGTTGCCAAATTGATCATTTAATTATAACATTAATCTCTGCTTTCAAAGGCTGGGAGGAGAGAGAGGGTGGAGAAGTACTTAATGGGGAGCAGAGAGTTACTCTTTATGTCAGGGGGGAAAATAACTTGAGGAAGAAAGAATTGCATATGGCTCCTGGTGTTAATAATTGGACTACCTTCATCATTTTCATATAGCCATGTGGGAGAAGCTTTTGTGCTCTGAAACTTGAAGAGAATATTTGCAGGCATGAAAGTTCCTCAGATCCCTAACCTTAGTTTGCCCAACCAAGCCTTTGTTCCTGCTTTCCTACAGTGAAATGTATCTGGGGGCTCAGAACCTAAAATCCTCACAAGCAGCAATGAGCTGGCAATCTCATTCAACTCCCTTCAGCATGCTCCCATCGTCAAGTAACTCCCAGTCTTCTTTCTCTATTCCTACCTCATAAGGTAAATGGGTGAAGAAACAGCTAGATAGAAGAACAGCTTGGATGTCATGGGACATCCCAGCAAAAAAAAATCTCATTGATGTTAGGCTGCTTTAATAGAAATGTAATATCTGAAGCATGGGAAGCCCCACTGTACTCTTCTTTTGTTGAGTCATATTTGGAATATTATGATCTGGTCTGGTCTGTTCTTCTTGTTAGGAAGGAACGTGGTAATCATCTCCCAAAGAGAGCAATCTGGATGGTGAAAGGATTCAAAATCATATAAGAATAATATGAAAAGAATGGGGCTTTTAACCCTGAGAAGTTAAATCTTAGTGGGAAGATGATATTCCTATTATAGTATCTGAAGGACTGGCACAAAAGAGGGATTAGCATAATTTTGTTTGGCTAGAGAAACCAGAGCTAGAAGAAATGGGTAAAAATTGCATATTGCTACAGGGAACAAGCTTCCTAACAATTATAGAGCTATCACTAAGTTGTAATGGGCTGCCTTTGGGGGGGGCAGTTACAAATAATTTCTATCACTGAAAGTAAGTGGAGATTACATAAGCTCTTGTCACAGATGTGATAGCAGGGATTCTGGATCAGGTAAGGTTTGGACTGGATGACCCCAGATGTTTCTTTCAAATGTAAGGGATTAGGATTGGATGGCACCATGATGAAACTCAGAACAAGGAACAAACAGAAAGGCATAGTGATATACTCAGTCAGATAGAAGGGAATCTTCTCACTGAAGGGAATGTCAGACAAATATATAAGGAATTGAGAAATTATTTGATATGCAGATTTAGAGACTTACAAGGGGTGTAAAACAAGCAGCACTCCTCAGCCCCTGAATTTTTAATTTATAGACCTAAACTGCTTCCACCTGAACATTGAAGGTCCTCCATGATCTGATCCTAAACTGTAACTCAAGATTCATCTCAGCTCAATTCAAATGTTTCACTTAAGTGGCATATAAGGTCGTTAATATGACAAGTTCCAGGAATAGAGGCAAAAACCAAAAGGATCTTTGCCCTTGAGAAGTTTACAGTTTACTGGAAGAATACAAAATGCATATAAGTAGGTAAATATTAAAAAAAAACCTTCAGCACTTAACAATTTGCAAGATAAGAAAAAGATCAGTCTCAGAGGTGACATGTGAGCTAAGTTTTGAAGTAAGCTAAAGGCTATCACATGAAGAATGGATTAGCCCTCTTCTATTTGGTTAGAGAAGGCAGAACAATGCATAGAAGAAGAAAAGAGACAAATACAAACCTGAAACAAAAAAGCTTCCTGACAATTAATTATCCAAAAGTATAATGGTTTTCCTTGAGAGATGGTGGGTTCTCCGTTTTTGAAAAGTCTTCAGAGAGCAGATGACCATTGTCAGGCATTGTTATAACTGGGATGGACTCCTTTGTCTATGGGTTGGATTCAGTAACCTTTGAGGTCTATTACAATTTTTAAATTCTGGAAAGATTCTAAGAGACAAATATGAGGAAGATGTGCATTCCTGGTCTGAAGGGTCAGCCTGTATAAAAGCAAAGGTACATAATATGCTACATGGAATGAAATGAAGACTATGTTAGAGAAAGTAATAGGAAATATCAAGGAAGGCAGGTAGGGCACTAATTCTAAGGGGCTTTAAATACTAAGCTGAACAATTCATATTTTATCCTGGTAACAGGGAACCACTGAAGATACTTGAGTATCTAAGATACTCATATATGTGTGGCAGCTGTGGGAAGAGATATAATTTTTTTTAAAAGTGACTGAAAATATATCAGTAACTCCCAACCCATAGCAACTTGCTATTAAAATTTTAGAAGAATATATTATCAACATTGAGGGCATCCTTGATGAAGATTTGCAAACAGAACAGGCAGGCATATCTTTATGGTGACCAGATTGATTGAAAGGAATAAAAACCAAAAGGTCTCACTGTATTATTGTTGCTATTAAAAGCATTTGATTCAGCAAACCAAAACATTGTCACAAAGGCTCTACTCCAACAAGGTATTGCTCATAAATGTGACAAAATTATACATTTGCTTGAAATGGGTTAGAATAAAGAAAACTTTGATGCCTCTTTGATTGTTAAGTCAGGTATAAAGCAGGGGCACATACCAAAAATATTAGCTGGCATCACAGAAGACATAAAGTCCACGTTACATGTAAAGTCAAACTAATTAGAAATGGGGGAGAAGCAAAGAAAGAAGGGGATGGAGAGAAAAAAGTTAAGGATGATTTCAACTTTACAAACCTGGATGACAGAAGAATAGTGATGTCACTAACAGGAATATATAAGTTTGGAGGACAAACAGGTTGAGGGGAAAATATGACCATGGTTTAGACATGTTGAATTTAAGATGCAATCACACATTCAGATGGTAGTTGGTGATTCAGGACTAGAGCTTAGGAGAGAAACTGAAACTGGAAATAAAAACTTTGGAATCATATATAGAGATGGTAACTGAATGCTTAATAAGTTTCTCTGGGAGAAAGAATATAGTAGAAGAAAAGAAGAGAGCCCAAGACAGAGCCTTGAGGCTTAATGGATGGGAGATGGGTGATGATCCAACAAAGGATGGTGAAGAGGAGCAATTCTATGGAATCAAAATAGGAAAGTGTCACAGAAGCTCAGGAAACAGAAAGGATCCAGGAAATAGGGTGGTCATCAGTTTGCTCTGTTGTTGAATGTGTGTTACCCAAGGAGAGGGTGGAAATCATGAGAAAAACAGTTGGTTGCAATAGACATCTGACCTCTCAATCTTTTAAATAGTGATCCCTAACAATTGATGATGACTAGAAGACACTTTCTCTGTGGAGTAAGCAAATATATGCTATTAAAGACATTTAACACAAATCACTGGACAATTTTGGGCACTATTAATAAATGGAATAAAAATTTTTAACACTGCTTAAAATATAACTCATTGTTTTTAGTTTCTATTTTGTGCTTTATGGTATACATAATATATTAGTACAGTAGCCTATATATATATATACAATTTATAAATTAATACTGGCACTCAAAATTTTTAGTAACAAGAGTGCATTATCGGGGGCAGGCGTAGAAGCAGCAAGGTCCCGCAGCTCCCACACCGCCACCCTAAACACCCAGAAAATACGAGCCCAGACAAAGTCTAGGAAAGTCTAGGACTCTCAGACTCACACAAATACAGAGAACACAGCTCTCGCTGAAGGCAGCTCGGCAGCAGGGGCTCAGCTCGGCCGCCGGAGTGGAGGCTGGAACAGCCGGAAGCCGAGACCGCGGCCAGGCCTGGGATGGTGGGAAGGAGCTGAGCCGAGCCGGGCAGCCAGCCTGCAGTGGTTGGGGCGGGGTAAAGCTGTTCAGCCATTCTACCCCCGGGGCAAGGAAGCAGTGGGGGAGGGGAACTACTGGACCCAGCAGCAGTGGCCCCCACCAGGCTACTTCAGAGTCCCTGGCCTGCGGACTCCGCAGGGGTGCTGAATCGATTAATCGAGGCTAAGTGCTCTTGTGTTGAGTGGCCTGGATCCAGATCTTGGTCTTGGGTGGTGGTCCTGGGGTGCACTCTCAGCAAGCCAAAGCTGGGGGGACTT
>JAQQSW010012368.1:0-12541 GCA_028646575.1 Pseudocheirus occidentalis | reverse complement strand
TGGGATAAGGAGACCCTCCCTGCCCTACCAGAAAGTAAGAAAGCAGAGCAGGGGAGGGGCTTTACAGTGGGATTGCTGTTTTAGGGTTGGGGCAGGGGAAAGATGGGGAGAAAATTTGTAATTGAAAAATGTCATGGAAATGAATAATGTAAACAAGAAGACAAATTTTAAAAATTAAAAAAAAAGAAAGATCCTGAGGAGTGGAAAGGGTCCCAGAGTAAAAGGGAGGTGGGGAACATGGGAGAAGCACCCCAACAATGGGAGAGGAAGGAAAAATGGAGGAGTCCCCTCGTGTGCCAGGAGTGTAGAAAGGAGGGTCATATGGCGAGGAATTGTCCACAGCGGCAGGTTAATCAGAAGTTCTATTCCCTGATAGAGTCAGAGTACTAGGGGCGTCAAGGGTTCAAAGATAAAAGCCACCCAGAGCCCTTGTTAAATTTAAGAATGGGACAGAAAGGGGAAGAAATAGCATTTTTAATTGATCCCAGAGCTGTCAGATCATTTATAACTCATTTAACAAAAGGATTTAAACTATCCCAAGACCTTCTCAATATCTCAGGGGTAAAGGGTGAGAATTTTATTGTTCCCTTCTCCAAGTTCCTGAAAACGGAATATAAAGTGGCAATTGCTCCAATTCAAATACTTCTGGTCCCAGAAGCAGGTATAAAACTATTAGAAAGAGATTTCTTTACAAAATTAGCTATTCAATAGATGACCAGGGAAACCCAGATAATCCTGGTTAAAATATTAAATTTGAGGGGAGAGGAGGGACACCAAATTTGTTCTGGGGTATGGGTGGGCCACTTTAATAGAAGAAGAGTTGATATAGAACCTCTTAAGATTAAATTAAAGAACCCTACAGTGGTGGTGAGGGTAAAGCAGTACCCTGTATCACTGGAGGGAAGGCAGGGACTCCAGGCAGTCATGCAGGTTTTGGCAGAGGGAAGACTCCCCAAACATTGCATTTCCTCCTTCAACACTCCCATTCTTCCAGTTCAGATGGGAGATGGGATATACTGACTGGTCTAGGACTTCAGGAAAATTAATAAGATAGTCCTTCCCTCCCATCCAGTGGTCCCTGACCCATATACCATCCTTGGGAGGGTAAAAGAGGACAGCAGATGGTTTAGTGTAATTGATTTTTAAAATGCCTTTTGGGCCTGTCCCTTAGACCTAGCAGCAGAAATCTTTCTGCATTTGAGTGAGAGGATCTGGAGACTGTAAGAAAACAGCAGTATAGGTGGTGTGTTCTTCCCCAAGGGTATACTGAGCCCCCAGATTTGTTTGGACAAGTTTTGGAAAGAATATTGGAAAAATTTGAACCCCCTCCTACAGCTCAAGTTTTACAATATGTGGATGACTTATTGGTGACAGGTAAATAAAGGAAGGAGGTTAGTGAAGCTACTGTTAAGCTACTGAAATATGTGAGATCAGACGGATTGAGAATATCAAAGAGTAAGCTCCAATTTGTAGAGGAAGAGGTGAAATATTTCTGACATTTGATCAGTGAGCAACAAAAAAGGTTGGACCCAGAATGGGTCACAGGAATTCTCAGGTCTCCCCTCCCAAGGACAAAAAGGGAGCTTTGAAGGTTCCTGGGATTGGTGGGGTATTGTAGCAATTGGATCAATTCTTATGCCACACTGACTTAACCTATGTACAAATATTTACTGGATAAGGAACCTGGCAAAATTAGGTGGGACTCAGAAGGTGAAGAGTGGTTTAAGAAACTGAAGCAGATCTTAGCTTCCCCTCCTTTTCTTGCCCTTCCTTCTCTACAAAGATCTTTTCACTTATTTGTAAATGTGGATAAGGGGGTGGCACTAGTGGTTTTAGCACAGAAAAGAGGAGGGCAAAGGAGACCAGTGGCTTTCCTTTCAAAGCTCCTAGACCTTGTGGCCCGAGGATGGCCAATGTATCTCCAGTCAGTAGCGCCTACAGCCACATTGGTAGAAGAAAGTAAAAAGATGACTTTCTGGGGAAGTTTGGTTGTGGGGGCTCCACATCAAGTAAGGACCATTCTAAATCAGAGACCAGGGTGGTGGCTTATGGATTCTAGGATCCTGAAATAGGCCATTTTACTAGAAAAGGATCATTTGATCTTATCTCAGGATAACAATTTCAATCCTGCCTCCTTCCTGATGTCTTGAGGCAAGGGCCACCTTGAGCTAGAACATCACTGTGTACATTTCATAGACCTCCAAACCAGGGTTTGAGACGATTTGCAGGAATCTCCTATTCCTGGAGGAATAAATCTATTCATTGATGGTTCTTCTAAAGCAGTGGTTCTCAACTGACCCTTTAATACTCATATGTGGGTGTATCTGCATGTTGGTGGACCTTCCTGGAGATGGCTAGAGAAGCAGTGTCTCGGTTCCTAAGACCATCAGAAATATGTTTTTTGATGGTCTTACGTGACCTCTGTGCACCCCGAGAAAGGGTCGTTCGACCCCCAAATGAGTTGCGACCCACAGGTAGAGAACCACTGCTCTAGAGTAATAGGGGGAAAAAGAAGGAATGGGTATGCCATAATTGATGGGGACTGAGAACCCTTGGTTGAAGCAGGACAGTTGCCTAAAAATTGGTCAGCTCAAACTTGTGAGCTTTATGCCCTAAACCAGGCTCTAAAACTGTTAAAGGGAATTGAGGGTAATACCTATACTGACTCAAAGTATGCTTGGGGAATAGCACATGGGAAGGCTTGGGAAGGAAGAAGGATGGTGAATAGCAAAAAGACGGAGCTGGTACACACTACCCTCATCACCAGAATCTTAGAGAATATACTGTTTCCTGAGGCTGTGGCCATCGCATATGTAGGTGACTGTCAGGCTGGGCAGTCCTTTGAGGCTAGGGGTCATCACAGAATCCCAGTCAAGCCAGTTGTTGCATTTAATCCCCTCCTTCTGTCTGAGTCTCCTTTCTCCCTCCCTTACCAAAACAGAACAGCAAAAGGCACCAGCTCTAGGAGCACAGGGGTGGGATGGAAGATGACTCCTCCCAGACAGAAGGGAGGTACTGACTGAGGCAAGTCTGAGGCAAGTCCTTTAGTGTCTACACCACGGCAGTCATTGGGATGTCCAGAACCTGTGTGATGCCATCTCAACTCAGTATGTAACACCCAGCCTCTATACCTTAGCATGACAAGTGGTGAGCGGGTGTCTTGTATGTCGAAGGACAAACAAGACTGCTGTAGCATATATAGGGTTAAAGAAAAGCTCTTGGTCAAAATGGGACCGTGAGAATAGGCCCCAGCTAACACCTGCAGAAAAACAGCTCAAGGCTATGAGAATAACAACTTAGGATCGCAAGACTCCGTGGAGCCCAGCTAGAAGCAGACACATCAAACAGAACAGAACAGGGCAGCCTGACCAGATAAACAAAGGATGTTTAAGATGTTTGCCTATAGATATGAATTTTGCTGCTTTCTGTGCTCTGTGAGAACATCCGTTTTCCCAACATAGCTTCTTGTAAAAACATGCACTTTCTCATGTATGAAAAAGGTATATAAGCAATCTTTCAGGCTCAATAAACTGAACCAGCTTATCCATCATATTGGTGTGCATGTCTGTGTTCCTCTCCGACCAAAACTCGACACAAGACACTGTTGTGCCAAACTCCAAGTGGAGGTCAGCCTCCTGGCCTTACATGTTTTCAGAGCATAGAGGTGGACTCTACAGAACTGCCCCCTGTAGGATACCCCAAATACTTTTTGGTCATAGTGGACCACTTGACCTCCTGGGTGGAAGCCTTTCCTTTACCCCATCAACTGCCCCAGCTGTCAGTGAAATTTTATTAGAACAAGTTATTCCAAGGTATGGGATGGTGGAACAGATTGACTCAGATCAAGGAACTCATATTACCGCATGGATTCTACAATCCCTAGTCCTGGCCTTGGATATTACCTGAGAGCTTCATTCTTCCTGGCACCCTCCCTCATCAGGCAAAGTAGAATGGATGAATCAGGAAATTAAATATCAGCTCACTAAAATGGCTTTAGAAACTCAGTTGCCCTGGATTAAATGTTTACCTTTGTCTCTCCTCAGAATTTGAACCAAGTCTTGAAGGGACTTCCCTTAGAGCTCCTTGTTGACCGTCCCTACCCTGATAGAGATGGAGGGAATTTGGACCCACTATTTGATCAGAAAGATAAGTTTTTAAGAGAATATATATCTTCCCTAACAAAACATTTGCATTCTCTACAAGCTAAGGGGGATAATTGGTCAGACCCCACCTTTGGGATTCACTGTCCACAAATACCAGTCAGGGGACTGGTTTCTAATCAGGGCTTGGAGGGAAGAAAAGCTAACCCCAATTTGGGAATTTCCTTTTCAATTTCTGTTGATCTCAGATACTGTGGTACAGACAAATTAGATATGCTGGAGCCATACTCATGTAAAGGGACCTGTTGAACCTCCTGCCACCTGGACTATCCAATACACTGAGCCTGAGAATTTGAAATTGTACCTTCCACATGGTCCTGACCCAAACATTTGAGATGTCGAGACTCTGGATGCCTCCTGGGTGAGAACCTCAATTGCCTCAAAACATACTGCCCCTCTCCCTTCATTTCTGTAATCACAATCCTCATTGTATACTGATGAGAGGAAGTGAAGTCATATGATCCTTTCTCCTTCTGTGTATTAGCTTTCCTGTAGCTGTTCTCCATCTCTTTTTGAGTAATTGCTTTCTCCCTCCTGCCTGGAATCATTTTCATTGTAATCATCACACTACCCCTGACCCTTCTCCTTATAGTGTTCCTGGTACAGCCTGCCCCAGCCCCTTGGTTACCTCAGGATAATAGTTTTTGAGTTTTAATTCAAACCATAGTCAATGCCTTTAACATCACTAATTGTTGGATGTGTGGGGACCTCAGCAGTTAGAATCCTGGCCTTGGGTCCCTCTTCCTCTTAGACCTGAGTGGCTTCTTAGTAACAGGTCCTCTCTCTATGATGGGACTGGGTTTGGGGATAAGTCAGAGAACACACCTGGCCCCTTACTGATACTAGTGCAGGGAATGCAAATGGGTGGGGAGACATTTGGCCACATGAAAGAATTGTGAAGGAGTATGGGTCTGTAACATGGGCACAAATGGAAGCTGGGACTACCAGACCCCAGTGTATATCTGAATTGAATCATTAGTCTCCAAGCAGTTGTTGAAATCATTGCTAACCACACTACTCAGACTACTGACTTACTATCCAGATTTGCAGACCAAAGTCGAGAGGGTATTTTACAACATAGGCTGGTATTAGATTACCTCCTGGCAGAGGAGGGAGGGGTCTGTGGTTAACTCAACCTACCTACTTGCGGCATGAAAATAAATGATGTGGGACAAACCGTTAGAGATAGTAACCAAGAAATTAGGAAACTTGCCTGTGTTCCAGTGCAAACTTGGTCCTCTTCACTTAATCCACTGTGGTGGTCCTGGTTTGAAGGAACCTGGAGGAAGCAAGCATTATGGTTCTTGCTAATACCAGCAAGTGGAATTCTATTGTTCCCTGTATGCCTCCCTTGTATGATGCAATTAGTCCCAAATAGTATACAGAAGACCCTCCCCAAACTGATTAGATTTGAGGGTTCCACCAATGGGTCTGTCCACCTCATGATTTTAAAAGGACAAAAATGGGAATTCGTTGATCAAAAAGAAGAAAGGTTGGGTCCTGATGGAGGGATAGAAGAAACTGAAAGGAGAATCAAAGAAAATGAGCAATCTTGGTATAAGAAGTTATCATGTATCAAAGAAAGAGGAGGGATTGAATGGGACAAGTGAAAATATTCTCATAAAGTCACCAAACTTGAGCTGGGCTTTAGTCTTGATAGGCCCAAACTGTATTTTTCTACAATGTGTTTGTCAGGTGTCTATCTTTGGTAAACAAGAAAAGCAACAAGTGATTGATAAATTGCCTACTTTTTGAAACAAATAATATGTCACCAGGGGTTTCTTTAAATTGTCTGCTTTTTGGTAAACAAGAAAAAGTAATGTGTAATATATGATAAGTTTACTTCTGATAAATAATTTTGTATTGGACAAAAGGATTGTAAGGACATGCCTTTCCACCAATGGGACTGAAGGTCTGGTTACTGGGGAGGGGATTTGAAGTTTCTTGGGTTGTCCTAGAATTGTTTGTACGAGGGTATATGACTGCTTCTTTTATTTTTTCCTTTGCCTCCCTACATTGGTGTATGTTCTGTGTAGGTGATATCCAACTCTCACCAGATTTGTAGAAGAATAAATAGCTTCTGTTTCTACCTGGAGAAATCTCTGGTTTATTTGGGTGAGGGTCCTCCAGGCTTTAGCCCCAACATATTTGGCCAAGCACTAGGAAAAGAATTGAGGAATCTACAGTTGAATAATAACACCCAATCCAGTATGTAGATGATATACTTATTTGTAGCCCCACCTGAGAAGTTTCCCTAGCCACCACTGCACAAACCCTTAACTTTCTGGGAATGATGGAGTGTCTCAGAACAAAGCCCAAGTTGCCTGTCAAAATGTGAAGTATCTAGGTCATGAGCTGACTCCTACTTCTAGTTCTCTAATCCCAGAAAGAAAGAAGGCAATTCTATCTATTCCTGTTGCAGCCACAAAAAAGCAGCTCTGTACCTTTGTAGGCATGGCTGGATTTTGTAGAATGTGTATCCCTAATTTTGACATTATTGCAAAGCCTCTTTATTATTTTACCCAGGGTCCTGATTCACTTCCCTTAGAATGGGGACCTGAACAAACCAAGGCATTTGAAACTCTTAAAGCCAAACTACCTAGCACTCCAGCATTGGCTCTACCGAATCTGGAAAAGCCTTTTACCCTGCATGTTGATGAAAGAAGGGGCTAAGCTCTCAGAGTTTTAACACAGACCCTAAGACCTGATCCCCATCCAGTAGCTGATTGATCTGAACAACTTGATCCAGTTGCTTCAGGATGGCCCTCTTGCCTTAGGGAAGTAGCGGCTACTGCAGTCTTAACTGAGGAAGCCTCCAAATTCACTCTGAGTCAACCCCTAGAGCAGAGGTTCTCAACCTGTGGGTTGTGACCCCTTTGGGGGTCAAACAATCCTTTCACAGGGGTCACAGGAGTCGCCTAAGACCATCAGAGAATACATATTTCTGATGGTCTTAGGAACCGAGACATCACTCCACTTCTTTCTCCAGGTGAGTCTGCCCACATGCAGATACACCCACATACAAGTATTAAAGGGTCCTGACATTAGGAAGGTTGAGAACTACTACCCTAGAGGTTCACACTCCTCACAGTGTTCAGAGCATTTTAGAAGCCAAGGATCACTGCTGGCTTTCAAGTGAAAGGCTTACTAAATACCAAGTTTTCCTTGTAGATATTCCTGACTTGACCCTCTGGGTATGTCACACCTGGCAACCCTCCTTCCAGATAATATAGATTCTGAAGGTTTGGCCCATGATTGTGAGGAGACCCTGGACCTAGTCTGTTCTAGCAGGCAAGATTTAAAAGACCTACCCCTTGCCAATGCTGATGAAGAATTCTACACCGATGGGGCTAGCTTTATCAATGAAGGAGTGAGGAAAGCAGGATACTTGGTGATCAGTCTCAACTGTACCATCGAGGCAAAACTTCTGCCCCTTGGAACCTCTGCCCAGAAAGCTGAACTCTTAGAACTTACTAGGGCTCTAGACCTAGCCGAAAATAAGAGGGTGAACATTTTTACTGATTCTAAATATGCCTTTCATGTTTTACATGCTCATGAGGCTATTTGGAAGGAAAGAAGATTTTCAGCATCAAAAAACTCCCCTATTAAACATGCACAGGAAATCCTTTACCTCCTCCTGGAAGTTAGTTCATAAGCCACAAAAGGTGTCTGTCATTTTTTCTAAAGGCCCCCAGAAAGGGGAATCAGACAGAACAAGCTGTGGGGAATAGACTTGCAGACATAGCCTCAAAAGAGGCTGCCAACCAAGCCTCTATGCTGGCTCCCCTAATCTCTCTGCTTCCAGACTCCTATACACCTCGTTATTGCCCCCAAGTACAGGCTCTTGCTAAGGAAAAGGGGTACACACTCTCCCCCTCAGGGTGGTTCCAGACACCCTCAGGACAACTTCTCAGACCAGGAGAGAGTCGATGGAAGTTCCTTTTTGGCTTACACCAGGCCACTGGCTTGGGGAAGAATGCTCACCTGTCCCTAGTGAGATCCATTTTCACTGGCCACAAACTGGGAGAAACCATCCAGCAAGTGTGCTGTGCATGCCCCATATCTGCCCAAATGAATCCTGAAGGAACCTCTCAGCTTCCACCCCTTCTAGAACCTGTTCAGAAGAGAGGCACATTTCCAGGTGAAGACTGGCAGATAGATTTCACCCACATGACACCTTGCAGAAGCTTTAAGCTCCTGCTTGTTCTAGTAGACACATTCACTAATAGGGTATAGGCTTTTCCCCGAAGAACTGAAAAAGCCCAGGAGGTATCAAAGGTCCTCCTAAAAGACATCATTCCCTGATTGTGTTTGCACTAGTCCCTGCAAAGTGATAATTGACCGCCCTTCACCTCCCAAGTAACCCAAGTAGTAGCTGAAGCTCTTTAAAATCACTTACTATTTGCATACTGCCTGGTACCCTTGATCATCAGGTAAGGTAGAAAAGATGAATCACTCTCAAACGTGTAGACCAAATTATGCCAGGAAACAAGAGAGGACTGGGTAAAAGTCTGCCCTGTGGGGCTACTATGGGTTGTATCACCCCCCAGGATATTAAACTTAGCCCCTTTGCACTACTGTACTTTCTTAACATCTGACATTCTTGTAGACCTAGAGCAGCAACTCAGTTTAATCACCCAGTTTGCAACTCAGCTTGGAGCAATCAGGAAGTTCCTGACTGAATACGCTAACGAACACCTCCCAAAACCAGCCAACCATTGAGGTAAAGTTTCCAGCCCTCTGCACCTGGGAGACATGGTTTACTTAAAATCCTGGAAGGCTCATGGGAGTGAACACCTGGACACAAAGTAGAAGGCTGGGTCGTTCTCACTGCTTCCACCTGGGTAAAACTTGAAGGCCTTCCTAGCGGGACCCATGTGTTCCTTGTTAAACCTCCATTACTGCTCCCCCTCCCCTTTCCCCAGGCAATCCAGACACTCCAGACATCCCTGGATACACCTGTGAGCCTCTTGAAGCCCTGAGATTGTTATTCTAAAAGGAGCCACCCAAAGGGAACTGCAAAAGGAAAAGGGTGACACCCTCTGGGTGATCCTGTCTCTCCTTCTTACACTCATTATCTTGTTTTGCTTTATTTTCCTTAACTTCTTGCTTGCTCTCACCTGCTGCCTCGAATGTTAATTCTCTTGCACCCTCCGATGTTGGTTTTTTTCACATGGCCTACTGGCCTTCTGCCCAGGGTTGGCCTGGCACTGACTCTCCTGAAGAAAGTGAGCCTTGGACACAGAACTCCCTGGTCCAAATAGGAGAGGCTGCAGGGTGTGAGGGTATTTGAGATTGCTAGGTCTGCCACCCACATCCCCATGGGAGAGCTAAGCTAAAAGGAGACCAATTGCAGAGCCCTTTCCCACAGGTCACATACCATCCACCAGAGAACGTTAGTGTCTCAGTGTCCCCCCAAAAGGAATTGTCAATTCAAACCTCTCCCTGTTTTATATCAGGATATGAGACTCCTGGCGAGGCTGAAATGGCCACAACTGATGTGACCTCCATTGTTAATAATGTCTTGAGTACATCTTGTGGTATATACAGTTGTGTCTCATGAGAAGACTACTGGAACCCAGTCTCAGAAATACCTGATCATTTTGCAATGTGTACTTGCCCCAACCACCTGTTTTTATAAATTCTCTGAACCTTCCTGGACCCCTTTTATGGAAAGTCCACCTGACCCATCCCCCCTCCTCAGTAACCTTCTTAAAACAATCAACAGGCCAGGGATCTTACCAAAATGTGTTCGCACAGACCCCTGGGTTGATGCAATCCAAACTACCTTTAGCAACCCTAGGACATCTGCACCTGTCCAGGTTTCACTTTCTTCTGTGGAATGGAAAACACCTCATCAGACACACAGAGTTATACTCCCCTTACTTCCCAGTGACTAACACCCTATACTGCATATGGTCAACGATACCTTCATCTCAACACCACTATTTTCAATGCCTCCAAACTCCACCATGTCAAGGGATGGCTTTTTGAAAATGGTCCAGCTTTTCTTAAAGGCCTCAAAGTTCTCCTTGCTCCGATAACTGGGTATTTAGATCATGAGTCTGTGCTCGCCAATATTACCCAGACACTCAGGGACCTAGCCAAGGAAACCTCTCAGACACTCTCTGAACTCCAGGAATCCCTTAATTCTCTAGCCAATGTGGTCCTAGACTTTAGACTACCTCTTAGTCTCTGAAGGAGGAGTCTGTGCTGTTACCAATACATCTTGCCATATGTATATCAATAACTCATATTGGATTGAAGATAAGAGTTGAGAAAATATAGGAGAAGGATGGACAAATTATTTACACCATGACCTACTCTCTAGTGGCCCCACCTCCACCTGGGGCTCTTGGTTGCTCTCAATTCTTTCCCCCATTCTAACCCCCCTCCTTATTTTTCTCCTCCTGCTATTTGGGCCCTATATAATAAATCCCTTGGCCCACTTGGTCTCCTCCAGATTGGCGTCCAACCATATCCAGATGATACTACAAGGCAAACACCAACTGAAACCAGAGCACCCAGTCCATCCCCTGGATGTAGCTTGTGGGCAGTTCACTTCCATCCTCCCCCTCCCCTCTGGGACCTGCTAAGGCAGGGACAGCTCTATGACCCTTGCCAGCCTGAAGAAGCGATGGAAGAAGATACCCTCATCCCTTTCCCCAAATGATTCTGGGTCCCAGTCCCTTGAGGGGGGAATGATGGAGTCCTAACAGAACTGCCCCTAGCCGCAATATCCAAACTTCACTAGAGGCCCACTCTATCTACCTAACCCTCCCCACCAGTGTCCTAACTTATGCCTCACTGCTCACTAGAACAAGTGTGTCCTGAACTCTTAGTTCCCACAGAAACAGCAGGTGCACCCATGTGATAGAAACCCAGCACTCCACCCCTTCCTCCCCACTCCTTCCCACAAGAACAGGGGTGCAATCACAATCACATCATCCATTTAGCCCAAGACAGGACCACCATACCTAACTATCCATCTTGACCAGACAAGACCACAACAACTAACCTATCAGAAGACAGCACCAGCAGGATGTAGAGCAGGATGCTTGACCACCTAACCATAGAAAGGACCCACGGTATGTTAGCACCTGCCAGGGATAGGAAAGGACTGACCTGGAGTGAACCTATGATGCAGAGAGGATCATTGAAATATCATTACCATACACACATGCCCCCCCTAACTGTATGCATTATGGGCAACCACATGCCCACTTACACTTAGGCTGGGGCCCCTCTTCCATTACCTAATCCTTCAACAAATCCCTCCTAGAAATCACATTCCCATAATTGTATGTAAATTTTGATTATATAATCAGCATCATATTCTCTATAAAACTGTATGTCTTGCCTTTCTGAGGGGCTAATTTCCTCAAAGGGACTTAGCCACCAGCCAGAGTGTGAAACCTCAAAACTATAATAAATCTTTCCAACTGTCTTGGAGTTGGCCTGAGTCTTTGTAATTCTTTAGACATGACCCACCACTACCCTACTGGAACCTCCTCAGTGGCACAGAGTAGATACCCTGTGACCAGCCCCAAACCACTCTTTGTGCCTTCCTCCCCTCCCTCTCCTCTCTGACCCATGGACTCTGGCCTTCTGGCTGATCCTTGACCCAGACCCTCCTTCCCCTGACCCTGGCCTTCCCAGTGGGCATTTATCATGCTTGGAATGTCCTCCCTTCTCACCAGAGCCCCTTGCCTCCCTTCACATCTCAACCAAAATATCACCTTCAGAAAACAAGCTTTTCCTGTTCCCCAAACTGCCTGAGCCTTTCCTGGGAGTGAGGGGAAAATCCATACAGTACAGAGCTTGTCTGGCACAGCAGCTGACAGGTTGTCTCTCCCCTTGGACCAGGAATTCCTTGAGTGCAGGGAATGCTTTTTCCCTCCTTTGGGTCGACTGAAATTTTGAACAGGGACTAGCACAGAGGAGCCACTTTCTAAAGGCTTGTGGACTAAGCCTAAGGCCTGGTGCAGGGGAGGAATTCAGAGAGACCTGGGAAGGCGGTCTGGCCTGAGGCAGGAGGACATGAGCAGCATCAGGAGAATAATTTCTGCTCTGCTGAGAGCAAGACAAAGGACAAGAGCTGGGGGACCTTCAGGGCTCTGCTCCAGGCCCAGCCAGGAAAGACTCAGGGAAGGGGTTTTATGGCCCTTCAGCTGGTACCAGGGAGAGCTCAGTCACAAGAGACAGAGGAGGAGGAAAAGTACCAACAACGGCTGGGGAAGGGGGTGAGGCAAGCTTAAAGGGAGCAGAAACAGAGCCTTACAGGACAGAGAGGAATGAGGGATGTGGCCAACTCTGTGACTCAGGCATCTTGAAGGAGAGCTTAAAAAATACACAAGGAAGGGCAGAAAATGGGGGGGGGG
>JAQQSW010012366.1:0-12542 GCA_028646575.1 Pseudocheirus occidentalis | reverse complement strand
ATTTTGCTTCCTTTTCCTCATGTTGGCCAGTCAGTTAATTGGTTGTTGTTTTTTTTTTAGCTCTTTGAAACTCTGCTTCCAGGTGGGAAAACTCTGTTCCAAATCGCTGGGGTTTTCCCAGCTGCCAGAACTATTGGGGCGGGGTATTGCAAGTCCCCCCAGTTTTGGCTTGCTGAAAGCGCACCCCAGGACCACCACCCAAGGCCACGATCAGGATCCAGGTGGCTTAATGCAAGACCACTTGTCCCTTATCCATCGATTCAGCCCCCCTGCAGAGTCTGCAGGCCAGGGGCTCTGAAGCAGCCTGGTGGGGGCCGCTTCTGCTAGTTCCAGTAGTTCCCCTCCCCCACCACTTCCTTGTCCCGGGGGTAGATTGGTCGAACTGCTTTTCTCCCCAAATTAATTTTCAAAGTTTCACTTTCACTTTCACTGACCTTCTAATCCTGGTTTGCATATATGAAGATTCCCTCAGGTGCAATAGATCTCTGAAGTAGACTCAAGCTGTGGCTTGGGAAGCTCACTCCTCCTGGCCCTGGCTGTGGTTTTGGGCTAGGCGGGTCTCTGCTTCAGTTTGAGCTGCCCCTCTCCCTTCCTGTTCCTCACGCCTTGGCAGATGTGGAGATGCTGGAGGCTGTAGCTCCTCTCCTCTGCAGACTGGCAGCGATGTGGCTCGGCTCGCTTGGCTCAGCTCAGCTCCTTCCCGCCGCCCTGGGCCTGGCAGTGGTCTTGGCTTCAGGCTGGGCTGGCCTCCAGTCCCTCCGTGATGAGCCCCTGCTGCCAAGCTGTCTTCAGCGAGAGATGTGTTTTCTATATTTTTGTGAGTCTGAGAGTCCTAGACTTTCCTAGACTTTGTCTGGCCTCATATTTTCTGGGTGTTTAGGGTGGTGGTTCCATATGAGTTTTGATGATATATATATACACACACATACATATACATACCCATATATGTTCATGTATATATGTATATGTATAATATATGCATGTGTGTACATATGTGTATTGTGTGTGACATAGTTGTTTGCCTGTTTCCTACTCATCAGAGTGTCAGCTCCTTGAGCATTGTTCTTATCCTTTGTATTTCCAACACTTAGCATAGTACCTGACACATAGAAGGCTTTTTATAAATGCTTGTCGATTTGACTTGGCACTACAGACTTGTATTGAGATTTTGATTAACCAAAACTCACAGATCTTTTCCCAAACAGATTCTGTTTAACTTGCTTTCCCCATCTTGTACTTGTGAAATTAATTTTTTGAGAAAACTGTAAAATTTTACATTTAAGCTTACTGGAAATCATCTTTGTAGATTTAGCCTAATGTTCAAACCTATTAAGATGCTTTTTTTTTTTTATCCTAACTGTCATATGGTATATTAGCTATTCCCTCTCAGTTAAGTGTCATTTACAAATCTGGTGAATATACATTTAATAAATGTCCTTAACAAAATCATTTATTAAAATGTCCAACAACACAGAGTCCAGCATAGATGATGCAGTAATCATGACCGAGTAATGTTTTCTACCTTCCCAGCCTTCACATACTCTGTGATCTGGGAACAGGATCAGGTGATATTAGCTTTCTTACTGTTCCTTAAAAAAGAACTCCATTCCTGACTGCATTCCTTTTCATTGGCTGTCTTTTTCATTTCACTGAAATGCTCCTCCTCCTCATCTGATCACTTATTTTGTTCAAGACTCAACTCAAATCCCATCTTCCTCAGAAGGATTTTCCTAGCCACGCCCTACCTGACTGCCTTCCCTCTGAAATTCATTCTTATTTATATGATATACATACATATATTTGTATGTGCACGTGTGTGATGTGTGTGCATATATAATCTTGTATGTACATAGCTGTTTGTGTGTTTTCTCCTACCCAGCCCCGCCCCATGTAAGAGTGAGCTCCCTGAGAGCAGGGACTGTGTTTTCTCCATCTTTGTATCAATGGTTACTTCAGTTCTTACACATAGAAAGTACTTAATAAATGCTTGATGATTAATTTACTGACTCTTTTGGATACCTTTTGCCACACTGATATTAAGCAATTAACAAGTACTGTTTGAGTTCCGGTATAAATCAGAAAAGATCACAGGAGGGGTGGGCTTTCTAGAAAACAATAGGAGTTCAATTTTGAAAGAGTTTCATTTGTGAAGCCAATGGAATCTCCAGTAGGAATAAATCCAGCAGGTAGCTAGTAATGCAGGACTCTCCAGTTTAGGTGAAAGATTAAGGCTAAATAAATAAATATGTAGAATTAGAGAGGAACTCTCAGGATTCTTGTCTGCAAAATATTTTTTTAAATGGGGCAGGTAGGTGGTACAGTGAATAGAGCACCAGCCCTGGAGTCAGGAGGCCCTGAGTTCAAATCTGACCTCAGACACTTAACACTTAATTGTCTCATGACCTTGGGCAAGTCACTTACCCCCAATTGCCATGCCCTCCCCCCTCTAAAAAAAATAAGAACTTCCTTCAAAGAAGTAATGATTAGAGGTTGTACTATCCTTTTTATAGTCACTATAAACTATAAACATTCAGAAAAAATACAAATGCCAAGTCTCTTTTCACACATTCTTAAATTCAATAGTATGCTAATACCATATAGGCAAACTATTCAAGAGGAAATAAATGAGTTTTCTACAAAAGGTAAATTAATTCCTTCCACAACTGAGGCATCTGTTTACTTTCTCCATTTGCCTCCAAGAAGCAGGCATTATGATTGCTAAATATTTTCTATGTGTCCACAGGCTTTCACAAAGCAAAGTGAATATTTAAGACCACATTGTATCACAGTGTGATTCCTGTGCTGACCAAAGGAAACCTGTATGAGAAATGGGAATGGCTTTCCTAAGTTATCATTCAATTCTGCCAGTCCTTTAGAATGTGATCAATATGAGTTTCACCGTATTTAAAAGAGAAGTATACTTCTGTCTAATTCAGATAAAGAAAGTATGTGAGTTCAATAAGGATGTGTGAAGAGTACAGATTTACAGTCTGGGACTAGAATTGCTGCTTCAGGGACAAAGAAATGAACCATATCATTACAGCCCAAGTTTCAAAACCATTATCATATCAAGCACAGTACTCCTGACCTAAGAATGCTGGGTAATTGTTGCTGACACCTGCTAAAGTTTCATTCAAAATTCCAGAATAAAACAAATTGCTTCAGTATGCAATGTCTATTTACTTTTTTCTAAAGAAATTATAACCTTCATTTTTAAGAATTGTTTTTTAAATTTGTATATTTCTTATATTTAGGTTGGAAGGGCATTTTGTAACCAAAGACCAAATTTTTGTTTCTTCGTAATACTTAAACTGTAAAACCCTTCAGAACAGTAAGAATTTCATCAAACTATTTCTCAAACTATTCAGGGCAAACATATTAAAAATTAATCTTAAAAAAGTAAATATCAACAAATCAACAAACATTTTTCACCATTTGTCTGGCAGGCATCTAAGAGTTGGTCCAAACTTATTATTTCACTGCTATTATTTCATTGTTCTCCATGAGGGAACTCCCTCTACCAATTAAAATCTGTACTTGCTCTGCAACTTTCAGCCTTATAGTGTTGTCTAGGAGCACTGAGAAATTAAGGGCCTTTTCTGGATCATCACACAGCATCTATGGCCTATGTGTGATTTGAAACTACATGATATCAAGGTGCATATAACTTCAGGACAATTTCTCTATCCATTGTGCATGGCTGCTTCACACTAAAAATTATGCCAATTAAAACCCTTCTCCAAGGCCATATCATAGCATGAATATGATTCTAGGTTCTCAAAGGCTATGCCACAAAAGTGGAAGCTCCTATTGAGCATTGGTTTATGTCTTTAGTGATGAGCTATATGTGTGTTCCTTGAGGATTAGTAAGTACAAAGAGGGTTGCATAAGAGAGATTCCCCTTGATGAATAGACCATTCTCATATAGATTTAATAGGAATGATAAGGGAATAAGGACCAGGAATCGTTGATGAGTTCTCTGTTGCTTTAGTATTATTGTTGTTATTATAAAGACATCATCGGAGATCTTTCCTTTGGAATGTTGACTCTGATATGTATATAGATAGATGTAGATATAGTTAAAGAGCTATCCTTAAAAATCTTTTTCAGCCTAATAAAGCATTTTATCTTTTGCATTTTAAGTAATGAAACTATTTTAAAAAAACACATTTATTGGGTACACGCTACGTGCCAGGGGTAGGCCTTTGCCCTTTTGCATTTTACTAATATTATCTCATTTGTTTCTCACAACTTTTAGAAGCAGATGCTACCATGATCCCCATTTTACATCTATGGAAACTGCCATAAAAATAGATGAAATAACTTACTTAAGGCCATATTAGAACATGTCTGAGGCTGTATTTGAACTCAGGTCTATTTTGATTCAGGCCCCACATTCTAATTAATATGGTTCCTAGCTGCCTCCCAAAACCTTGTGTGGCAATGAAAATATTGCTTTGGGCAAATAATCTTCTAGGAAAGTATGCCTTTTCTCTTCTCATTGAGATTCCCCTCAATGAATACACCATTTAATAGGCATGCTAAAGCAGGTATGAGGGTCAGGAACTGTTAATGAGTTCTCTGTTGCTTTGGTATTATTGCTGTTATTGTTGTTTTTGTTGTTATTATAAAAACATCATTAGAGATCTTTCCTTTGGAATCTTGACTCTGGTATTTATAGAGATAGATATAGATATCTTGAAACAGCTAATCTTAAGAGTGTTTTTTTTAATTTGTGGTACAATCTACATGGATTTTTGTGGGTGTATATTTGGCCAGGTTCAGTTGTTCTTCTCAGCATCTCCTCCAGTGCCAACACCATTGCTTCACATAGTACATGAACTTGTGAGGTTGTGCGTAATAAATGCTTATTAATACCTGGGCCCAAATGGTATAGTTAGAATACTGTCAACAATTAAAAAGAAATATCTATTTTTTAAGCCGGCAGATAGGTTCTGCTTTGAGTCCATTTGGCATTTTCTTACATTGTATCTACAAATGCTCTTGGAATATGATGGTTTAGCAGAATCATACACCAAGGGTGTGTTTATTATATAAGTGAGTTTTTTAAATAAGTGATTTTTACCATTTGCTGCTTTTCATGAGCAGTTCCTCTTGTTGTCTTCTGTCATTCTTCTGTATAATGTTTCCACTGGTTTGTAGAGGTTATGTAGGATATAGTTGTGTAATGAGTTTTGATGATTCTTTTAATAATTCATTTCATTAAAATACTTTGAAACTTATCCTTTAAACATCATCATATTAATAGCTGAAATAACATTAGCTCAAATTTATAAAGTACTTTAGAGTATGAAGTGCCTTCCTCAGAACGACCCTTTGAAATTAATAATATGAGTACAACTTTCCCCATTTTATAGTCATAGAAATGGAAGTCCAGTGAGGTTAAGTGACTACCATTAAAAAACTACTATGTGAAGAAGCAGGCCTCTAATAGGTATTAATTTGGATATTATATCAGCAGAAGGGGATTATTTACTTGGTTTCACCAGGGTCCTGGTGATGGGACAAGAAGTGATTGAATGAAGTAATGGGGATGAGAAGATAAATGGAACCTGAGAATGGAAAACAACATGGTATTGTGGAAACGGCAATGGATTTGACCTCAGATGGCCTCAATCTGAATTCTCATTAAGAAATTTACCATCTGTATGACTTTAGATTAGTCATTTTCCTTCTCTGGGTTTCAGTTTCCTTATCTGTCAAATGAAGGTATTGAACTAGATGTTGTCTAACATTCCTTCCAGCTCTAAATTCTCTGAGTAAAAAAGTCAAAATAGATTTGTCTGAGTCATGGAACCTCCCCAAAGAAATTTATGTATTGTCACAGTTCTAACTTAATCTCATTTAATGGCAAACTAATATCTTTATACCACTGATCAGTGGCTAGAATGGACCATTTATGGGTTGAAAAGTACCTGTTAAAAATCTGTTCAACCCTAATACCCTGAGAAAATCACCTAACAACCTTCTAGTGGGAAAATTGAAGGAAGAGTTATTTATTTAATCACAGATTTACAGGTTTTCATTAACTGCAAGAGAAAACAAACTATAAAGGCTATTTAACAATAGTATCAGACCCAGGGAAATAGTGAGGGGCCTTCACCCAAATTCTTGAAAAAGAATATTCATAAGAGTTTAGTAAGATTAATGGAATTTAGAGCTTTAAATAATACAGGGGTTCAGAATGGATTGTACCACCAATCTTTTCTAACCATGCTTAGTATGAATAAATTGAGTGAATAAATGAGTATCTTAATGATTTAAAGGCCATCCATGTGACAGCATTTTCTTTATCTCTTGGGTGAGCAATATCCAATGACTCTACAAAGGAAACAATTAATGAATTCAACCAGTCTTAGCTGGAGCCTTTCACACTTTGAAGGGCTCTAGTTGTACATCCACCAGGACTAAGTTGAACAGGCTGATCTATATTCCGCCTTTCTAAGCTATTTCTCTTTCTCCAGGCAATACCAAATTGAGGCATGGTTGGTAGCTTTGGCTTCCACTGTGCCAGGTCAACTTCAACTTCTACCATCACATTGCTAACCCCTTTTGGAACATGAATAGTTATCAGTTCTTGGGGTCCTAAAATACATCAAAGTGATAAACTTTGCCTTACTCCCCTCAGCGTCCTGTTCATTCACAGGACACACATTTAGTGAATGAATAGAGATGATAATGTACATTATGTATGACACAATAACTTAATATAGTGCTGGTCTATAGGCTTAAACCCTAAAATTTCATTTCCAAACATTACTTTGGTACCTTGAATGATCCAAGATGTCATCAATATGGGTATTACCTCCACTCATCTAGTTGGCAACCCAGCTACCCCTTAGCCTTTTGATATTTTCTGTCTTTCTAAATCTTCTCTAGAATAAAAGTTCATCAAATTCAGAACTGTTTTCTGGTTCTTTGAATATTTTTAGAGCACTGCTACCAATATGTCTTACATGCTGTCTGGGATTCTGGATGTTCCTGGATCACATCAGCATGGACTATTAACCTCTAGGCCAGGGCCCATAGGATGTCATGAATCTTCAAACTACATACTTTCCTCAGGAGAGAGCTCTTCCTATCCATGGATGAACACCTTGGACCCATTCCCCAGTAGTTAGTATTTTTCATATTTTATTGCTTCTCCCAACCCAATGAAACTGAACTCCTAACTAATAAAAAAATATCCTTTCACCCACCTCTGTTGCCTATTCCATTATTCCATCCACCTCAATCCTACAACACCTACCATATCCCACTATAAATCTGACCATTAATTCTAATGTCCTCCAAACTTCTACTCTTAAAAAAACAACTTCTTTTCACCTTATACCACTTCTCCTGTTCTTTATATCTTCTATCACTCACTAGATCTAGTTATGTCTAGATAATGCTGCTTCCCTAGCCATCTAAACAGTTGGTTGTTCATTCACTCACTCTACCTGACTTACTGACCCCCCTGAAAGAAATAAAATACTCCTTGATTCTCATTGCTACTTCTAGGCTCTCATTTTATCACCTTCACTCAACAAATTCTCGGCTCTTTTGAAGTTCTCTCTATCCATATTCATCCCCCAATCCATATGCCCATAATATAACTTCCTGGACATTCTTCATCCTTTCCCTATGAGGTTAATGCCTAACTCACAGTCTCCCTCTTCAACACAATTTATCTTCACACTGACATACTACAACAGGTTGAAATTTCCTCAAATATTCTAATTTCTCTGTTTTTCAATCTGCCTTACTCTCACAATTTACTCCTTTTCTCTGTGTCAGCTGCACAAATTATGACCAAACCCTTTGTGTTGCTCCTCACTCATTAGCATTCTACTTTCATGTTCAAGTACTGCAAAATCTGATCATTCAAATTCTTTAATATTCCATTTCACCTTATTCTTTTCTATTCCAGATGCATTCTTCATCCTCACCATGACCTCCAACAACTCTATCTCATTAATGAGACATAATAAAAATCCTAAATATCAGATAAATTCTGGTAGCTGTCACAAATTAATTTGAGGAATGAAAGAGAAGAGATAGAGATCCGAGAACACCATTCAATGCTTTATCAACTGTATATCACAAAATCATCTCAAACTTAAAATATCCAAAGCAGAACTCATTACCCACCCCCAAACCCAACCCTCCTCTAAATTTCCGTGTGACTATCAAGAGCACCATCATTCTTTCAGGAAACCAGGAACACAAAACAAGGATAATAATCCTTGATTTTTCATTCTCACTAATCCCTTTTTTCCTAGATTATTGCAATGACCTTCTAATTATCTTTTCCTGCTTCAGGTCTCTCCCCATTCCACTCCATCTTCCACTGTGGCTATAGTAATATTCCTAAAGAACAAACCTAGCTAGGTAGCTCCTCCTACCTAACAAATTACAATGACTACTCATTATTTCTAGGATTAAACATAAAACCTTCTATTTGGGATTTATACCTCTTCACATCTTGATCACTTCTTGCTTGTCCGTGCTTAAAAGTTCTTCCTTCCATATGCAATTTCTAATATTAAAAAAAAAAGTTTTAGTAAGTCTTCTCTAACAACCTTTGTCGCTCTTGCCCAGCACATATCAGATCAACTGCCTCATTGCCTCCTATCCATCCCCAACAACCTATTCCAGGCAGCAAAACTCTATTTAATACCTAGTAGTCTAGAAACATCTCCTTCCAAGGAAGGCTTTCTCTAACTCTCTACTTTTTTGATACCTTGTTTTCAGTGCCACCTCCTATTTCTTATTTAGATCAATTTATTAATGAAAGATGACCTTAATTAGGAAAATGTTGTGCTCAGCTAACAATTTTCTATAAAAAGGCTTTAGTGTTTAGAATTTGAGTATTGAGTATTTCAGTATTTACATTCAGAGAGGCAAAATCAATCATCTTTTAAAAAATATCTTCATCTGCTCAGTTCCTACCTAGCACAGTGTTGCACATACTGTGGTTCCTTAATTAATGAGTGCTTACTGAATTGTGTTAATGAGTGCTTACTGAATTGTGTTAAACCAAAGTGAGACCTTTCATGATCAACTTACACCTTCACATACAATTTGAAAAATGTAGTCTGTCTACATGTCTGACATTTTATTCACTGAAAATGTGTCAGAAAATATAGTCACTTTAAATTGACTGTTATATAAGAGATTGTTTAAATACTTTTAAGCCCAATATATCCATTGATAATTGTTTTAAGGATTTTAGAAGGTTTTGGTGGTTACTGTTTTTCTTTTTGGTCTGGAGTTGTGGTTTTATAATCATAGAGCATTTCCAATGAGGAACTTCTATCTACCAATGCATATTGGCACATGTTCAATTCATACTAGCACTGGCTCTTTGATTTATGCTCTAGGCATTGTCAAGGAAACTGAAGAGTTAAGCAAATTGGCCAAGGTCACAAAACCTCTGTGTGTGTGTGTGTGTGTGTGTGCGTGCGTGTGTGTGAGTATGCATGACAGAGAAAGAGACAGAGAGATAGACACAGAGATGGAGAGATAGGGAGAAAGAGAGAGAGAGAGAGAGAGAGAGAGAGAGAGAGAGAGAGAGAGAGAGAGAGAGAGAGAGAGAGAGAGAGATCCACACAGAGACAGGGAGAAGCAGAATTCAGGATTTTCTATTCCTTAGCAGGGTTCTCTATCCATTACACCCTGCTGTCTTATATTTTCAGAATATAAATTCTGAAAAGAAGCAAAAACGAAATTGTAAAAATACTAAGAAGATAGCAACTTATCTAAACCTTTATCAAATGATAATACTATGGATGTATTATTGATGTTTATTGAGTATCACAAATTTAATGAAGTAGAAGTGTTTCCTTGTTTGTTTAAAAGCATTGTTAGAACTCTGAGATTTATATTAGGTTAAAAAATCAGCACTCGGTTATCAAGACAATATCTAGTCCTTGCCTCATTCATCTTTACATCTTCATGTAATATGACATATTTAATATATGGCAAATGCTCAGACTCTTACACATTTGTTTCATGTTTAAAAGAAATGAAGTCTCCGTTTGAACAGCAGTGCTGCATAGTATGAAGCAAAAGTGCCACTTCAATCTTCAGTGTAATGATCCCTAGCTGATGAAAATCTTTATGTCACCAGTAGGTTACTTCACCAGGAATTAGAGAGGACACCATGACTGAATAAAAAAGGCGTTCCAAAATGTATAATAATTATTCAAGCAATTGGTTAAACATCCAGGGGTCAGTAAGCTGGCACAAAGCTTAACAGATAATATACTGCTAGAAACTTCATTATTTGTTTGCTGATTTGGGTAGAGAAGATTCCAGTTCAAAGAAGATATTGACTGTATAATTTGTGGCCCCAATTAAAGAAACAAATCACAACTGAGGAATAAGTATAAACTTTTGTTTCTTAAGCAGAAAATTATTGTAAGATATTTTCAGTTTATATAAAAAGGCAGGGATTTGAGATAATCCCCTCAGGTTGGAGTAGCCTAAGAAACCAATCTCCATCAGTCTGTACCAAAAATTTGCTTCACTGAAGCATCTAGTACACTCAGAAAAATTAAAACTAAACAGAGGACAGGTAAAAATAAAATAGGATTTAAAACTCAAAGGGTCCTCAAAATTTATTTCATTTTATTCTATAATTATGCATTGCAAAATGATAGTATAAATTTAAGTTCTACCACAAAATCACTAGTGTATGTTCCCATAAGACAAACACGCACACACACACACACACACACACACACACATACAACAAATACATGTTCATAGACATGTGTATATACAAATACATTTTATATTTGTACACAGCTATGTACATATACTTTGGCATATGTATGTGTGTTTATTGTTTAAAAATTTAGGTTACCAAACCCTTATCAAAAACATTGTATACAAATACATTTTCCTTGTTCTTGGTGCATTAATTTTATTTGTACAGAAGCATTTCAGATCATCTATTTTAACTTCTAAAATTGCCTCAATCCTTTAATTATGAATATATTTCCTACTCACAGCTGTTGCAAGTTTTTAATCTGCTTCTTTTCTCATTTCTTTTTTGTAGGATGATTTTTAATACATTTAGAATCCATTGTGGAATGTTATAAGATGTTGGCCTAAGCCCAATTTCTTCCAGACTGCTTTCCTGTTTTCTCAACAGTTTTTATCAAATGGGGGGGGGTACTTTTTCTTATTTACTTTAAGATTTCTAGTTTAATGAACACTAGTTTATTCAGTTTCCATGTTTCTGCTTCTCCTATGGTTAATCTGAGTGATCTAACTCTCTTTTTTTCAGATTTTGAAGACTGCTGCTTTCTAATATCACTTGAGGTCTGGAATAGCAATTTCCCGCTTTGTCTGTCTCTCTCTTTTTAAATTTCCCTTTTTGTTCTACATCTTTTATTTTTTCCAAGTGAATGTTGTTATTAGTTTATCTACTTATGTAAAATATCCCTCTCATAATTTGATTGGCATAGGATTAAACTATAAATGAACTTGGTGGTATTGTCATTTTTATGATATTTGCATATACCAGTTACATGACCATTAAATATTCATTCAACAATGTACATTATTTCTTTTAAAATATTTTAATTCAATCCATACAAGTCTTCTATATGCTTTTATAGGTTAATACCTATATATTTTATTCATTTTGTTGTTATTTGGAATGTGATTTCCTTTACTATTTTTGTCTCTTGGGAATTGTTCTTATTATATAGAAATGTTGTATTTTGGTTTATTTTGCATCCAGGTTTATTTTGCAGCCAGCAACATTGCTAAAGTAATTGTCTCAATTAAAATGTTTGTTGATTCTCTAATTTTAAAAGTAAACTATCATATCATTAGTTAATAGGAATAGTTTAATCTCTTTATCTATTTTTGCACAATTACTTTTTGTTTATTTTATTGTTCTTGCAGGAATTTCTAGAATTAGATAAAATAATAGTGAATAAAATAGGCATTAGTACCTTATTCCTGAATGTCTTGGGAAAGGTTCTAGTAATATCTCTTGATTGCTTAGGATACTTGCTTTTGTTTTGGAAATATATTTCTTATGATATTTTTAAAGGATTTTTCTATTATTTTATTTTGGAGGGCTTATTTAATGCATAAATCAGTGTTGTTCTTTATCACACACATTTGTTTAGTCTGTTGAGATAATCATGTTGATCTAGATGATTGGGTTTAAGTATGATAAATTAGATTGATTATTTTCCTGAAATTGACTCATCTTTGCATCCCAGGTATAACTCCAATTTGGTTGTACTCATTGATTTCTTGAATAATCTGCTTGACAGGATTAAATTTGGACCTATATTCATTAGTTGAATTAGATTATAGTTCTCCAATGTTTTTTTCTTTCCCTGGTTGTAATAGTAACCATTTTATTGGATATTTAGGGCTAGGTGGATCAGATACTTGGGGCTGAGAGGATCAGATACTTAGGGCTGAGTATGGAGGGTGGAACTCCTCCATTGGTGAGGGAGTGTGAATTCCCCTGTTGACTTGGAAGACGGCTATTGGCTGAGACACGC
>JAQQSW010012365.1:0-12542 GCA_028646575.1 Pseudocheirus occidentalis | reverse complement strand
GTGTCTCAGCCAATGGCATTCTTCCTCATCAACAGGGGAATTCACACCTTTGGGGGGGGGGAATTCACACCTTTTCACCAAGGGAATTCACACCTTTTCACCAATGGACAGAGTTCTATACTTAGCCCTAAGTTACTAGGATCTACTTAACCCTAAGTATATCAAACAAATTGACTACCATTACAACAACTAGTAGTGGTGTTGCTGGATCAAATGGTAAACAGTTTTATTGCCCTTTGGGCATAGTTCCAAACTGCTCTCCATAATGGCTGGATCAGTTGGGAAAGACATGGTGGAGCTTTAACTGAGACTTGAAATAGGCCAGAAAAAACTAGAGGGGGTGATAAGGAAGAAGATTGATCCAGTTATGGGGGCAGCCAATGAAAACACTTAGAGCAGGGGTGGGAAACCTACAGCCCCAAGGCCACCTGCGGCCCCTCTAGGTCCTTGGGTGCAGCCATTTGACTGAATCCAAACTTCACAGAACAAATCCCCTCCATAAAAGGATTTGTTCTGTAAAACTTGAACTCAGTCAAAGGGCTGCACCGAGAACCTAGAAGGCTGCAGGCTCAGAATCTTCAAGGAACAGCAAACAGGCTTCACACAGAGGAGTGAGGTATAACAAGACTGGAATGGGAAGAAGGAATCAGGTTATAAAGGGCTTTAAAAGCCAAAGAAAGGATTCTGCATTTGAACTTGGAAGTAAGATTTTATTGAAATGGGGGAGAGAGGGAGGGGTGATGCGGTAACACCTGAGTTTTAGGAAGGTCCTTTTGACAGCTGAGTGGAGGATGGACCAGAGAGGGGAGAGGCTTGAGGCAGAGAGACCCCCCCCCCGGTAGACCCCCAGTAATAGCCCAGGCACGAGGTGATGAGGGTCTGCTCCAGGATGGTAGCCGTGTCAGAGGAGAGAAGGGGATATGTAGGAAAGAAGAAACACAAAGGTAATCTTTAAGACATGAAGGACTCGTAGGTTCTAAGATACTATAGATCAGATATTTCGCTTTCACCTGATCTGTCCTGTCTGTAATTCACAAGCCCAGTTCTCCCAAGAGCCTGGGGAAATACATCACCTCACAAAATACTGATTGTACTTCCAGTCCACCCCACTACATCAGTCATCGAGGGAAGCAATCCTTGTGGGGAAGAGGCCTGCCCACCCCACCTTCACCATCCCCACCAACTGGCAACCAACTGCCATCAACAGGCAGGGAAGCCAAAAAGCCCTGGAAATAGGGATGCCTCACAGACCAGCATGGCCCCCACAACCTCATCCTGAGGAAGCATGTGGAGGTATGACTTGGCAGCTGTCTTTGTAGGGCCTGAAATTAGCAGTATTTCCCGGTATCAGGGAACCATAAAAATGAAGAGGTTTACCCAAAGAGGGTTAGGGTTACCTGAGACCCCAAAATATCAACATGCCGGGTGCTGCTGAAAGAATTCAACTCAAGTCTTCTCAGCCAAAGAAAAGTAAAGTTTATGGAAAGTTCATTAAAAGTTCGCCATATTAGATAGACTCTTAAGGAGCCTAGGTATCTGTGATGCTTGTATTGGGCAAGCAGGACAGAGTAAGTCTGTCACACAGCAAGTCTTGGCTAAGCTATTCCATGGTGCTCTCACACAAGGAGGGAAGATGGGATTCTTATATACAGAGTAATCTAGGGGTGGTCTAGAGGAGGAGTTTGGGGAGGGTCTTCAGGAGGAGTCAATGAGGTCAGACTCCAGTAATGAGTTTGGGAAGGATCTTCAGGAAGAGTTAAGGATGTCAATGCAAGAGTGGATTGATATTTTGATAGGCTCCAGGGTGGGAAGCAGATGGACAATGGAGGGCCAGGCTAGTAACAGAGGTTTGGGCCCAGCCACAATGAAATACTTATGGCCTCTGAAAATGCCTCATCAAGTGGGAAGATTCAATCAGACTTCAAGGGGTTTCCCAGAGCATGTACCTCAAAGATTCAAGGAGAGCTCAAGAGGGGTCCCAGAGCCTACTCCTCATCATAGCCACTGCCCCCTCCACAGCCATAGCTACTGAAGATCCAGAAGAAAGCACTTACCATCAAAGTCTTTGCCATCAGAAATAAAAATTGATTTATCCACTCTAATTTTATAAATTAAAGAAGGAGACGTTATCATCTGCTTTGTCACTGGGCCCTTTCCCATTTGCCTTGAAGCTGAGAGCTCCTATATGGATTGAATTCCCATTAGAATGTGAGCAGAGGCTGACTTGCTTTTCCATTTGTATTCCCAATGCTTAATATAATAAATACTTTTCATTCATTTGTTGTTGGAAAACCAGGGCATGGCTTGGTTTTTTTTCAGTGTCTCCTGGTGATGGTGCATTTTCTCTGAAAATTAAGGTGGCTGCAAGAAGTACCTCCTAGTAGGCATCTGGAAACATCTCAGTGACTCCCAACCTTTTAAAACTAATAAGAGAGCTCAAAAGACTAGAAACACCCCTCTCTCAGAATCACAGTTACCTGCACTCAGAGAGAGAAACACAAAATAGGAGAGGCATCTAGGGACTCAAGATCCAAATTTAGGCTCTCCTAGGCAATCTGGCATTCTTCCTGTCAAGTGCTCACAGCTGCCATTGTACAAAGCAAAGAGAGGAATCCCCCTCTAAGCCCCCATCCTCTTTGGAAGTCCAAAGGGAGACCTAGAAGAATCCTAAAATAATGTGCTCTACAGAGGAAGAGAGAAGGACAGAGACAAAGAGACTAGGGGAGAGAAACAGAGACAGAGAACTTCTCTTGAGTTGTTCAAGTCTATCAAGGAGGCAACTCCTCTCACCTCAGTCACTAATGGACTGAGGACATTCTGGTTCCAAGGGACTTCTCAGAGTTGTTGCATCATGCATGACCATCACCCCTGTTATACCGACATACTGAGAAAAAAAATTAGTTCAACGACAGCCAACACAAGGTCAGAGAACATGGTTGAGAAACAAATGATTGTAGCTCATCTTTGTTCTACAAAACACATTACCTGTGTTGCCTCATTTGTCTCTCACAACAACCTGATGATTAGTAGGTGTGAACATTGACTCCATTTTACAGATGAGGAAACTGACACTCAGCTCAAGTGATGATACAGGGTGCAAAGTCAGCATCTGAAGTAAGCTTCAAACCAACCAGGTCATCCTGACCCTACCCACTATGCTCCTCTGCCTCTCAAAGAGAAGAAACACAGGAGAATGACTGCAGGTAGAGGGGAGATGACAGAAAATAGAGAAAGGAAGGGATCTTTTGCAGTTGGCTTGCTCCATGCAAGATGATGAAAGACTGCAGGAGAATGTAGACCCAGGGGCTGGGCTCCAGTCCAAAAAGATAGATGATCCAGCATAGCTGACCAGAGCACTTGCTTGCTAGGTTATATTGAAAATGAAATAATAATTGTTTCTGTTTTGGTCAGAAGCCCTCAGGGTCTTCCCATCCCAGATGTATTTATTTTATTTTATTTTCCTTTTTGGAGAGGGGAATGTAAGGCAATTGGGGTTATGACTTGCCAAGGTCATACGGTTAGTAAGTATTAAGTGTCTGAGGCTAGATCAATTTTTTTTAAAGAGGAAATTCTTTCTCTCATTTTATTAAGCCTTAATCACTGGACTGGTGCTGCCTCAGTCAAAATGAGACTTGTTGAAGATCTTAGCTTGAAAAGGTCAAAGACCCCCACTGCATCCCGGGCCATCTCCAGTTGTCCTGAGCCATATCTGACACAGCCTTAAATCCAATTCATTTGCATGTCATGCACCACCTCCTGGACGTCATGGTCCTTTTCAAGCATGGAGGACAACCAGCACTGAGAATCAAGCAGTAGTTTCTGCCTTCCTCCTGACTCTCCAAACAGTCTTCATTCAGCTCTTCATGGCTTCTCATGGTTCTCTTGATGAAAGAAGATGTGGAGAGTGGGGGGGGGGGTGTCAAAGCTTTTTGGCAAATGTTTCCAAGTCAGAGTAACCAAAGTAAAAGGTAATGATGGGGTCCCTGTTTCCCAGACATACAATGGAGTGGTTTCTCAATCATGACGTTGAGACACAAAGGTTCATTGTAAAGGTGCCTTGGTGTGTTACAATATTGTGAATTGCTTCATTTCCCTCCACTAAGTGAGTGGGGGTAATGGTACTGATGATGTCAAGAAGAAGGAGGTGAATCATATGGATTTCTCTCTCTCTCTCTCTTTGTGTGTGTATGTGTATGTGTGTGTGTGTGTGTGTGTGTGTGTGAGACCCATGGCCCAGTACCAAAAACTCTGGGTTTACACAGCTGGCCCCTACACAGAGTTTATTCTGGTAAATCTCAGAATAAAACCCAAATATAGTTCCTATCTAGGGCTTTACAGATATAAATAAAAGGGTCTCTAGAGAAGATATGTATGAACTGATGCAGAGTGAAGTGAGTAGAATCAGGAGAACAATTCATACAATAACAATATTGTAAAAATAAAAAAAAAATTGAAAAACTTAGGAACTCCAATCAACAAAATGGCCATTCAAGTTCCAGAAGATCAAAGACTGAAACATTCTACCTAGCTCCTGAAACTGGCAATGACTAAGAACACAGATTGGGACAAATATATATATATGACGTAACCAATGTGGAAATTTCTTTTGCTTGACAGTGCATATTTGTAATGGAAGTTTTCCTTTTATTGCTTTTTCACTTGGAGAGGAGAGGGCAGGGAGAAAATGAAGACCTGAAAATAAAATAAATATAATTTTTATAAAGGTATTCCAGATTGCATGTAAGCTCTCAAAGTAACAAAGCATGTTGGAATCAGAGAAAATAAAACTGAACTAGCAGTAAAAGAAATACAAAGGTGACTGGGGGTCAGAACCTGGCCTAGACAGACATATCTTGGAATATGATGTGAGATGGTAATCTATGCCTGGTTTCTGCCAAACTGCTTTCCAGTTTTCCCAGAAGTTTTTGTCAGATAGTGAGTTCTTGCCCCCAAAGCCTGGATCTTCGGGTTTATCAAACGCTAGATTATTATGGTCATTTATTATGGTGTATTGCAAACCTAATCTATTCTACTTTATTTCTTAACCAGCACAAGATTGTTTTGATGATTATTGTTTTGCAATATAGATTGAAATCTGGTACTATTGGCCTTCTTCCTTCATATTTTTCATTGATTCCCTTGATATTATTGACTTCTTGTTCTTCCACATGAATTTTATTATGATTTTTTAAAAAAATCTATAAAATAATTCTTTGGTAGTTTGATTGGTATAGCACTGAATAAATAATTTAATTTAAATAGAATTGTCCATATTGACTTGGGCTACCCATGAGCAACTAATATTTCTCCAGTTGTTTAGATCTGTCTTTATTTGTGTGAAAAGTGTTTTGTAATTGTGTTCACACAGCTCCTGAGTTTGTCTTGCCAAGGAGATTACAATCATAATGAGTTACCACCTCAGACATATCTGATTGGATAACATGACAGAAAAGGAAAACAATTAATGTTAGTAGAGGGGATATGGAAAATTAAGGACACTAACGCACTGTTGGTGGAGTTGTGAAGTGATCCAACCATTCTGGAGAACAATTTGAAACTATGCCCAAAGGGCTACAAAATTGTACAGACTCTTTGACTTAGAAATACCACTACTAGTTCTCTATCCCAAAGAGATTTTAAAAAGGGAAAAGGACCTCTATGTATAAAAATATGCATATCAGCTCTTTTTGTGGTGGCAAAGAATTGGAAACTGAGGGGATGCCCATTTTGCTTGTTTTCTCAATGAGTAGGGGAGAGGTAGGAAGGAAAGAGAGAATTTGGAGCTCAAATTCTTTTAAATTAATGTTTAAAATAAATAAATGAAAAATGAAAAAAATTGAGAGAATGCCTGAACAAATTGTTATATGACTATGACAGAATACTATTGTTCTATAAGAAAAGACAAGAGATGATTTCAGAAAAATCTGGGGAGATTTATGTTGTTGTTTATCCTTCATTTTTGAAGAAGACCAATGGCATCATGGGGGTGATGTCTTGACTTATGTTTGAGTCGGATTTAAGTGAGACAAAGTTGCACAAAGTCTTTGGTTACACTCTCTCTCCCAGAGTCATTGAAGTCCAGTGACAAGACAAAAGTCAAGATGCAGTCAAGTCCAGGATGCACTGGATGACCTTGGCATCTTCAATGGCTGACTAAACTCTAAACATTCCATTGGTGCCTCCTTCAGCCACCTTCGTAGCCACTGGAACAAATCGTTCTCATCTGCCCATTCCATCAGGGGAAGTCTTCACATGCTTGGGGTAGACATCCCCTAATTCATTGAGAGGTGTGAGGTCTCTCAGTTACCCTCACCCTGGTTTAGCCATCTGCTGAGATGGTTCTACTAGGATGTGGCCTCTGTGCATGTTGTAGCTTCTTGGAACCACAAGTGAGACTTGAGTGCCAGGTGGGCCCCAAAGGTGCATGAGTAGCCCTGGAAAGGGCTCTGAAAGTCCTCACATTAGAGGTGCTAGTTGTCCTTGAACTAACATAAAGTGAAATGAGGAGAATCAGGAGAGAACCATACACAGCAAGAGCAATATTCTAACAATGATCAATTGCAAAAGACTTGGCTATTCTAATCAGTGTAATGACACAAAACAATTCCAGAGAGACTGTGATGAAAAATGCCACCCACTGCCAGATAGAGAACTGTTGAACTCTGAGTGCAGAGTGAAGCATACTTTTTTCACTTTCTTTATGTTTCTTGTTTTTTTATTGTTTTTCTTTTTTGCAACATGGCTAATAGGGAAACGTGTTTTGCATGGCTTCACCTGTATAATTGGTATGATATTGCTTGTCTTCTCAATGAGTGGGGGAGGGATAGGAGGGAAGGAGAGAATTTGAGACTCAATTTTTTAAAATTTATTTTAATTTATTTATTTAATGTTAATGTTAAAAATAAATAAATGAAAAAAAGAGAGAGATTATCGGACTATATCACTGAAATCATATATTATGCCCAGGTGGGATTTATACGAGGAATACAGAGCTAGTGCAATATTAGGAAAACTATAAACAAAATTGATCACATATCTCATTAGATGCAGAAAAAGCTTTTGACAAAATACAACATTCCTAGGGGCGGCTAGGTGGTGCAGTGAATAGAGCACCGGACCTGGAGTCAGGAGGACCTGAGTTCAAATCCAGCCTCAGACACTTGACACACAAACTAGCCGTGTGACCTTGGGCAAGTCACTTAACCCCAACTGCCCTCCAAAAAAAAAAGAATCACAAAATACAACATTCCTTCCCATTAAAAACAGAAAGCATAGAGATAAATGGAGCTTTTCTTAAAACAAGTAGTATCACGCTAAAACCATCAGTAAGCATTATCTGTAATGGGGATAAACTAGAAGCCTTCCCAATAAGATCAAAGGTGAATCAAGGATGCCCACTATCACCACTATTATTCAATATTGTACTACAAATGCCAGCTATAGCAATAAGACAAGAAAAAGAAATTGAAAGAATTAAAATAGGCAGCAGGGCGAAGAAGGAGCTAGCATACAGCTGGTGAATGCAGCAGCAAGGGGCAGGGACCCTGTTAGCTGTGGACACTTTTGGAAAGCAGAGTCCCTGGTTTTAGTTCCAGGATCAAGAAGACAGTTGTAGTTTGCAGCCACTGAAGGGATGGCAGGGAGCAAGATCATCTGCTGGACAGTGTGACTGGGGGCCCTGGCTATGACTTACGAGCAAAGAGGAGAGCCCAAGGTTGGGCCCCAAGACAGACCTCAGAAAATAACAGTAAGAAGGACCTGAGGCTTGGAGCATCACTCTTCATACCTCTGGACTACAACTTAATTATACCAATAGCTGCTAAAAAATAAAAATAATAATAAAACAAAAAATAAATAAATAAAAATGAGTAAGCAAAGGAGAAAGAACCCAACCATAGATAGTTACTATGGGGATAGAGAAGATCTAGATTCATATTCAGAGGAAGATAATGGAGCTAAAAAAAAGCCACTCCTTTTTCAATGAGAAATGTCAAATGGTCCCAAGCACAAAAAGAGTTCTTGGAAGAACTTTAAAAAAAAGGACTTTAAAAATCAAATGAGAGAGACTGAGGATAAAGTAGGGGGAAAAAAAGAATAATCTAAGAAAATTATGAAAAGAAAGTCAACCAACTTGAAACAGAGAATCAAAAACTCAAGGAAGAAAATAATTCTTTGAAAACTAGAATTGGGTAAGGGGAAGCTAATGACATTCTAAAACACCAAGAAATCATAAAACAAAATAAAAAAGAATGGAAAAATGGAAGAAAAAGTGAAACATCTCATCAGAAAAATAACTGATTTGGAGAATAGATTGAGGAGACATAATGTAGTAATCATCAGACTATCTGAAAACTATAATAAAAAAGAATCTTGATAAAATTTTATAAGAAATTATCAAGGAATATTCTAGAACAAGAAGGCAAAGTAGATATAGAAAAAATCCACTGATCATCACCTGAAAGAGATCCCCAGAGTAAAACTTATAGGAATATCATAACCAAATTTCAAAGCTCCTGGGTTAAGGAGAAAATATTGAAAGCCACAAGAAAAAAAATAATTTAAATATCATTGGGCTATAATTAGGATTATATAAAACCTAACAGCTACTACATTGAAGGACTGTAGGTCTTGAAATACTATATTTCATAGGGCAAAAGACCTGAGCTTACCACTAAGGGTAACTTATCTAACAAAGTTAAGCATAATACTGAATGGGGAAAAAAATGGACATTTAATGAACTCAGGTTTTTGTGATAAAAACCCCAGACCTTAAGGGAAATTTTTACATCCAAGAGAAATATAAGATAAACATTAAAGATTTATAAGGGACTCAGTAAGGTTAAATTGTTTACTTTGTATATGTGAAAATATTAGCAATACTCTTATGATTGTCATCATTATTTGGGTAGTTTGAAAGAAAGGTATGAGCTGAGCTAAGTATGATGGGGTGAGTCTAAAAAAGCTGTGTAGGGAGAGAGAAAAAGAAGTAATTTCTCACACAATTGAGGTATAAAAAGAAAAATTTGTACAGAAGAAGCTAGTAGGAGTGAAGGTGGGTAGTGCTGGAACCTTACTGTCATTGGGAACAGATTAAAGAGGGGGAGAGAGAGAGAGAGAGAGAGAGAGAGAGAGAGAGAGAGAGAGAGAGAGAGAGAGAAATATATATATGTATATATGTATATATACTTTTGTCCATAGATAGATATAGATATATAAATATATATATATATACTTTTCTCTATATATATCTAGATAGATAAATATAGATACAGATATAGATATGGGGACAAAAGTCTTCTAAACTCAGAAAGAAATAAGAGGGCAAGGGGATAGTGTGAGGAGAGAGAATAAGTGAAGGACTTTTAGAGGGATGGGTAGGTCAAGGACTAGGAGGGCAAGGCAGTAGGTAGTAGTAAAACAGAAGAATGAAGAGGAATAGGGTGAATAGAGTGAAAAAGATAGTGAGGAAAAATAGGAAGGAGGGAAATACACAACAAGTAATTTAGTTTAGAATGTGAATTGATCAGTAAAATGGAAACTGATAGAAGATTAAAAATTTGAAATCAACAATATGTCACTTTCAGAAAACATAATTAAAAAATGAAAGATACAAAGATGAAATAAAGGGCAGGGGTAGAATTTAGTATGTAAAAAAGCAGGGATAGTAAGCATGATTCCAGAAAGCAAATCTACAAAGATTTAATGCTGGAGTATTAAGTGGTTCTCAAAAATGTCAATTTTCCCCTCCAACTGTGTGTATACACCCTGTCCAGAACCGCTTCAGGATTCACCATTCTCTTTGGAAACATGGGCAACAGTGCCAAATAAATGATTCGTAAACCTCAGTCCTATGATTTCTATGTCCTCATTTTTTCCACACCCATTTCCTTCAGAGGACCCGAAAACCTCTAAATTTAGGGTCCAGCGGTGAGGGTCAGAATCCTCATGCCAGCCCCACTTTGATGACTCATCATCGTCCCAATAGCAGCCGGGGTTTTTATAATGCTGTAAAGTTCTCAGAGTGTTTCACATTCATCATCCCATGTGATCCTCAAAACAAACCAGTGCAGTGGGGCGCTGTCATTATCCCCACTTTACAGATGTGGACATTGAAGCAGAGGTTAAGTGGCTTGCCAAAGGTTCCACAGCTAAGAACTAAATAAGTCAAGATTCAAACTCAGCTCAGTCTGATTCCAACCTTAGTTCCCGATCCACTGTGCTATCCAGTCGATTCCACTTGGAACCCTGGGGTTTCAGAGGTATTGAAATTGGAGCATCAGATCCAGCAGACCTGTCAAGCTGGAAAGTCTTTGAGCATTGGCCTGATGAGGACAGTATGTCTGCTGTCCGGCAACCAGAGGAGCTAGGCTTGCAAACATTCTTTTTTTTCCAATTTATTTATTTATTTTTAGTTTTCAACATTCATTTCCACAAGATTTTGAGTCACAAGTTTTTCTCCCCATCTTCCCCTTCCCCATCCCTAGCTAGTCAGAAAGAGATTACGGGGGACTCCTGTGCTGCCACTGGGTGCAGAACCAGGTATGGCTTGGCAATTTCATTGTCCATATGCAGTTCTGGGTTGCAGCTCCAGAGCAGAGTTACAGACAAGAATACCCAGCAAAACTGAGTACAATCCTTCGAGGGAAAAAACATGGATATTTAATGAAATAGCAAGCCTACTTAATGCTCCTTCCCCCAATCTGTTCTCTCCTATATCCTGGAAACATTTTGAATTAAGCTGACTGAAAGGTGATAAATTTTTAGATCATTAGGATAATTTTTAAAACATCATCTACTGAATCATATCAAACAAAAAGGCATTTATTAAGCATCTACTTCATGCCAAAGCACTCTTATAGGCACCATGGAAACTGTTCCCACCTTCAAGGGGTTTGTACTTCAAATGGGCAAACTGCATTCATATATATGTAAATGCAAAACAATCTCTATTTCGGGGGGTGCAGGGTGGGGAGAGGTATTAGTGTCTATGGGGGAATCTGGAAAAGCCTCATATAGGAAGGGGTATTTGAAAGGAGCCATAAATCCCAAGAGTGAGAAGAAAGAGTATTCCAGGCATAGCAAACAACCAGGGAGATGGGAGGTAGTACCTTGTATATGGGGAACAGCAAGCAGGCCAGTTTGTCAGGAATGAAGAATGAGCTAAGGATGGCAATGTGTCCCATGCCTAGAAAGACCAATGTTATTCTTCATTGGGGAAGTTGTGTGACAACAACAAAGCCATGGATCTTTAAAATCTACCCCAGGATCCAGCTTTCCTGATTGTTGAGTGAATGAGGGTAAACTCACTGAACCCACTCTGGCCAATTACCCTGGGAACACACTTCATACTTGGGACTCCTAAAACTTCAAAGTTTAACCTGGTCTCTGGTCATGCCCAAAGGGAGCAGAGACAGTTGGGAGAGAGGAATGACCTGCTAGAAAGGTGACTTTATTCTGAATTCCATACTTGATCCTTGATGGGATCTAATGGGGAAAACAATGGGGAAAACAAGGCAGAAGTCCATGAGGGAACAAGGGAGGGGGGGGCCAATTGTTTTTTCTTTTGCACCAACTGATGGAATGGCTCCAGAGTCAGGTTCTGGCTTTCAGGGTTTCCACTTCCTTGGGTTTCCGTTGCAACAAGAAAACTAGCATTCTTTGGCATAGGGAGATCCGCAGTGAGAGAATCCTTTCTCCCAAAGGAGGTCTCCCATTCTCTGACAATTGTATCGTCTTAGAGTTTCTTAGAGCTCTGAAAGGTTAAATGACTTACCCAGGATCATGTAGTCAGTAGGTATCAGAGGTGGCATTGACTTCAAGACCAACATTTTTAGCCACTACTCCATGTTGCCTTCTCTGTTGTACTTCAAATGCAGAAAATATATAATTGAGTGAGGGAAGGGACCTTTAAGATAATGGTACAGGTGAAGCCCAATAAAACAAAGCAAATGAAGGTTTCACAGCTAATCCATTTGTGGCAGAGCCAGGAAAGTTAAAAAAAAAAGCTATTCTCCTAATTTCCAGCAAAGCATTCTTTATAATACTAAAACATGGGGTACCTTTTGTATAAGATATGTTTAACCAGGAGATGACAAGCCAGAAATCTATCTCCTTCATATTTTAATGGTTAATGAAAATTGTTTGCAACTAGGAAAAAAAAATTTCAAGCTGTATCTGGATATTCAGATAAAAGGAACCCTAGGAAAAGAATGTTATTCATCTGGTCACCTGATTTAGTCCACAGAAGAAAGGAATAAAATTAGTATCAATTGGTAAATGGTCAAAGGATTTGAACAGGTAGGTTTGTTTTGTTTTTCTTTTTTCTTTTTGGAGGGGGGAAGGTAGGTGTATCAATAATGAGATATTCACAACACCCATGATGGTTATGAATATGTTGGTGTAGTTTTGGATCACAAAATATAGCAAACTCTCCACATGGAAGGCAGAACCAAGGTCTTTATTCAGAAACCATAACACTGAGTCCCAAAACCAGAAGGACAAGTCCCAAAACCAGAAAGCCAAAGTCATTATAATGGTCACAA
>JAQQSW010012364.1:0-12542 GCA_028646575.1 Pseudocheirus occidentalis | reverse complement strand
TTGAAAGTCCTCCACCTCACTGAATGACCATATTTTCCCCTGGAGCATTATACTCAATTTTGCTGGGTAGGTGATTCTTTGTTTTAATCGTAGCTCCCTTGATCTCTGGAATATCATATTCCAGGACCTTAGGTCCCTTAATGTAGAAGCTGCTAGATCCTGGGTTATCCTAATTGTGTTTCCAGAGTATTCAAATTGTTTCTTCTTGGAAGTCTGTAATATTTTCTCCTTGATCTGGGGACTCCACAACCTGGCTATAACATTCCTAGGAGTTTGCTTTGGGCATGTTTTTCAAGAAGTGATCAGTGAATTCTTTCAAGTTCTGTTTTGCCCCTTGGTTCTAAAATATCAGGCCAATTTTCTTTGAGAATTTCTTGAAGGATGCTTTCTAGGTTCTTTTTTTTATCATGATAGGTAGTCCAATAATTTTTAAATTGTCTCTCCTGGATCTATTTTCCAGGTCAGTGGTTTTTTTAAATGAGATATTTCACATTGCTTTTTATTTTTTTTCATTTGTTTGAATCTGTTTAATAGTATTTTGATTTCTCATAAAGTCATTAGTTTCTGTTTACTCCACTCTAATTCTGAAGGAATTATTCTCTTCAGAATGCTTTTGAGATTCTTTTTCCATCTGACAAATTCAACTTTTTAAGGCATTCTCCTCCTCATTGGCTTTTTGGGTCTCTTTTACCATTTGATTTAGTTTATTTTTTAAAGTGTTATTTTCTTCAGTCAGGTTGTTGACTCTCTTATCATGATTTTCATGCATCATTCTCATTTCTCTCCCCAGTTTTTCCTCTACTTCTCTTATTTTGCTTTCAAAATCCTTCTTAAGCTCCTCTATGGCTTGAACCCAGTCTACATTTTTCTTGGAAGCTTTTGGTATGGGAGTTGTGATTGTGTTGTCTTCCTCCCATTCTATGCTTTGATCCTTTTTGTCCCCCAGAAATGAATCTAAAGTTGGATTGCTGAGCTTTCTTTGCTTCCTTTGCCTGTTCATGTTGCCAGTCAGTTATTTGACTTTTGGGCTCAGTAGAACTCTTTTTTCCCCAAATTTAGCCGAGTTCCACTAACCTTTCACTTAGTCTTTATCCCTCATGGCTTGATAATTCTGGAAACTGACACAGCTGTAGCTGATCCACTCTCCCTCAGGCTCCAGTTGTCGCTTGTCCTGCCTGCCCTGGAGCCAAGCTGTGGTGTCAGGCTGGGCTGGTTTTGGCTTCAAGCATGCTGCAATCAGTCCTTTCTGCTGAGCTGCCTTCAGTGGGAGATGTGTTTTTCTGTACTTTTGTGAGTTTTGGAGCCCTAAAATTTGTTTAGAGTCATATTTCATGGGTATTTGAGGTGGCTGTGTGGGAGCTGCAGAGTTTTCCTTTTTCTATGCTGCCATATTGGCTCCCACTCTTTTTTTCTTTTGATTTTCCTCATGAACCTTCCACCTTCCTTTCAACTAGACATATTTCTCTTTTTATTGTTGGTTAGATTCTGTTCTATTCACGTGTAATGGAATATTGCCATTTCTTATCTGCTTAGCACATAGTTTATTTCCAATGAGGGTTGTTTTTTGCTATTGAAAAGCGTATTAATAACAGAACACATTTATGTAGTACTTTGGAGTTATGAAGTAGCTTTATGCATATCTCATTTAATTCCTACAAAACTTCTATTAGGTAACTCAAATCAATATTAAATGACATGCCCAAGGTCTCCAGATTAGATATGGCAGAGCCAGGACTAAAACTTCATCAGCTTCTTATGGGCTGAGATCATGTGACTGGAAACCTTGGATTTGCCTTCGCCTTTCCCTTTCCCTCATCTCTCACATCTAATACCAAATGTTTCCTGTTACATCTTGGCAATATCTCTTGCATTGTTCTCTCCCCTCCACTCCCATAATCACCACCATAGTTTAAACACTCATCAATGGTCTTTTGCCTGTATTATTATGTATTTTATATATGTATGTGTTATATGTATATATGTTACATATATACATTATATATTATGTATTACAGAGACACTAGCCTCCTCATAGATCTCCTAGCCTCCAGTCTATTCTGCTCTCTATCATTCATACAGTTGCCAAAGTCTTCTCCGCAATGCACACCACTATTCTGCTCAGAAACCTTCAGTGACATCCTGCTGTCTCTGTGTCATACTCCTTAATCTGCACTTAAGGCCTTCCCTTGTCTGACTCCAGCCTATTGCCCTAGCTTTGGTTCACTCTATTGTCCTTCTGACTCTCTGTGCTCCAGACAGATAGGACTACCATCTCTGTTCCTTGATCTAACCCTATCTTCTGCTATTTCTATGTATTTGTATAGGTCTTCTCCTGAAGAACTCCTTACTTTTTGACTTTCTATTTCTTCAAGGCTCAGCAAACTTAGAGACCTCCACAGATTTCCTCTAGCTAAAAATGATCTCTATCCTCAAATTTCTCAGCATCTTTCCTTTGTCCCAATCAGATTTCGTCTTGTATCATACTTATTTTGTAAGGTCCTTGAGTGTAAGGAATCATAGAATCAGAATTTTGATGCTGGAATTGACCTCAACTGCCATATGGTCCAATCCATACCCCTAAAGATATCCCACTTGAACATACGTGGCCATAGACATCCAGCTTTTCCCAGAAGCCTTCCAATGAAGGGTAGCACCTGATGTCTCAAGGGAGCCCATTCTACTTTTGGAGACTTGTAGTTGGTAGGGACTTTTTTCTGACATCCATCCTCATTTTGTGTTTCTGTAGTTTTTGACCATTTCCCTAATTGTTCTGTCTGGTGCTGAACAGAACAAATTGAATCTCTTCCTTATGATGACTTTTTAAATCTTTGGAAGCAGCCTTGGTATTCCCATTGAGTTTTCTCTTCTCCAGGCCAAACATTCCCATGTGACATGGACTCTTGGTCATTCCCCACTCTAGAGGAAGTTTGTCAAGAGTCTACTTTGTCAATTAAGTGAAAGCATCTTCTCATCATGAGAAGTCAGTTTCGAGTTTGTCAGTGTTCTGGCTTCAGAGTGTCACTCTCTGTGTGCTCCATGTTCCAGGCACAGTGGGCTGCTTGCTGTTCTCTGACTTTCCCAGTCTAGTTCCTCTAGCTCTGCTTTTGCCCAGCCCTAGATTGACTTCTTCCCCACTTCTGCCTCTTATCCACTGGCTCCTTCTCTGTTGCCTTCATACATGCCTAGAATTTCTCTCCAGTCTTTAAAAAACAACCACCAAAACTTCAGCTACCCATTAGACTTTCATCCCATATCCCTCTTCCATTTACAGCCAGAGTCCTAGAAAAATTCTTGACTCTACTATCTGATATATTGGTCATCTCTCAACTCTTTGAAGCCTGGATTCTTCTGAGAACTTGCAAAGACCTTAGCATAAAAAGGCCAAGGTCTCCCACAGCATGTGGGGCCATCACCATTCATCCTGATCTTGATCTGTTCACTGGGTCCAGATGATACCAAAGGAGATAGTGAGGCTAGTAATTTTGTACAACCCTGCCTCAGTATAATCCAATTCCCTTGCTAGTCATGGCATCATTTTCCTGATATCACGGTCGTCTTTGAAAGCAGAGGACAAACAACAATCCTTCCATCACTTGACTGGAATGTCGTCTCTCTTTATGGTCACTGTTTAGCTCTTTGTTGCTAAACCCAGGGGCCCTTTCTTAGACCTCATCCTTCTTGAACTCTCAGCAGCATTTATGCTTTGGGATATTTGTTTCTCCCTGGGTTTTTGTTCCATGGTCATGTCAGGATTCTTTCCCTGTCTGCTGGACTAGTCCTTCTCTGATTTTTTTTTCAAGTTCATCATTCATGATCTGCCTCCTACTCATGTGTTTGTCTTTGGCCTGGGCCCTCTATCTTGGTCATTTCATCAACCCAGCTATTATTTCCATGCACATGACTCCAAAATCCAAGAATCTAGCCCTTACCTCTTTCTGGAATTCTGCTCCTGAGTCTCTGATCACCTTTCCAGGAGGAGCAATTGAGAAGGAAATAATGGCTGTGCAGTGGATATAGTGCTGGGCTTGGAGTAAGGAAGACCTCGTGTGACCTTAGGCAAGTGACTTAACTCTTTTCTACCTCAGTTTCCCCATTTGTAAAGTGAGGATGATAATAGCAGCTCATACCTCTCAAGGTCGTCCTAAGGAGCAAATGAGATCATATTTGTAAAGTGCTTTGCAACCCTTAAAATGCTGTGTAAATTCTCTTCTTCCTGGATGCCTCAAAGGCACCTGGAATTCTACAACCAAAACCAAAATTATCTTTCTCTCCAAACTATTCCCCTTGCCCCAGCTCCTTTATTTCTGTCTGGGTACCACCATTTTCCTAGTTAACCCAAGTTTGCAAGTTCAGTCAACTTCACCTCTTTCTTCACCCTTCTTCCTCACATGGGCTTAGCTGCTTACTATGTATATATCCCTTCTACTTCCATGGCTGTACAGGATTTGGAATCAGAAAACCTGGGGTCAAATCTCACCACTGTTACTACCTGTGTGACCTTAGGCAAGTAATTTCACCCTTTAATTTACTCTGTAAAATGAGAAATTTGAACTAGATTGGGAGTTCCTCCTCTGGGGTCCATGGACTTTAAAAAAAATATTTTGATAACTATGTCAGTATAATTAGTTTTCTTTGTAAGCCTATGTATTTTACGAATTTAAAACAGTTCTGAGAAGGGATCCATGGGCTTTACGAGGCTGCAAAAGGGGTCCATGATACAAGAAGTAAAACTAAGACCCCTAAAGTTTCTCCTAGCTCTGTGTCCCATGCATAAGTCCCAAGTCTTCAGTGGGTCTGACCAGTGAACTGAACCAATGATTTTACCTAATGTGGACTCTCCCAATGGTTCTGTTGTGATTGTGGGGACTGTGGAAATTGTAGTGGAGGAGTTCTGCAAAGGAAGAGAGACCAAGAAGAGTATTTACTTTGAATCCTAGGCCTCAGGGGTAGGTATGATTGTTAGAGACAAACCTAGCTGTGGTTGTGTACAAAAGCAGTGCAGGAGTAGACATGTCCTCCTGGTTGGTTGGCTACCTCTGAATTATATTAATTGATTCTCGGCAGGGGTTCTTTGTGCCCTCTGTCCTTTACCAGAGACTAATGAGAAAATTCATCAGAATTCATCGAGGTGAGCAAGAGTGATGGCTCCCAGAGAAAGAAATAACAGGCTGACAGGCAATTTACCACTAAGTTCATCAATCTAAATGCCATTCTCCCTCCACTGGTGGGAGTCAAACAAGAGGTCAGAGATATGAAGGAGATATAATCAGCTTCCTGTTCCAGTATCTTCAGAGAAAGGAAATAGATGACTGAGTTGAAAGGCTTCTTTTCCTCTTCCCCTAGTGGCCTGAAACAGGAGAAAAGGTAGCTATGATGATGGTAGGACCTAGGGTAGGACCTAGTGAGGGAAATGTAATTTCTTCTTTCTTTGGGAAGACCTGTGTGGCTCAAGGGCTTTGAGCTGTGTCAGTTAGCCAAGATCATAGATTTAGAGTCAGAAGAGGTCTTGATGGCCATTTAATCCCACCCCCTCACATGTATAGATGAGGACACCGATAAGATCACCAAGTGAAATAATATAGATGGAGAAGTGAAGAGAGCCCAAGGCAGAATCCACAGTTAATGGCTATAGCATGTCCCAGTGCTGGACATCAGGGCTGGGATTTAGATTTCTTCTGCCAAGTATTTGCTCTCTTGACAAAGAGTCACATCTTGACTCTCTTCCTGATTGAATATAAAGATAAATAAATAAGACATGTCCTTGCTCTGAAATCATACTAATATAGCCTTGCTGGCTCTAGTTATCTACTTCCAGAAATCCATGACTTTTGTACTTGACCCCCGCCCCCCAAAAAAACAACCAAACAAACAAACCAGCCAGCCTCACTAGAAAAGCTTGGCAAGAAGTTCATGCTTGCCTTCCCTAGGAAGGGTATGATTTCTCTTGGTTTACTTCTGAAGCCTAAAAATATAGATCCATTTCTTTTTCCAACTGACTAGATGCTAAGCACTATATATTCATGTTCTGAATGAGCCAGGGTGATTTTGCAAATAGAATTGCCCTTGTCTTGTTTGGCATAAACATGTTAAAGGGGCCAGAGGGCATAACTAGGTGATTGTCGCATTTGGAACTATTGAAGGCTTGAAACGAGGAGGGGAAATAAAGAGAGAGAGGGAGAGGGGGAGGGAGAGGAAGAGAGAAGAGACAGAAAAATGGAGACGGGGAGAATCCATCTTGTTTTCTTCTAGCCTTTTTAAAAAATTTTATTCATTTTGAACTTAAATACAAAATGACAAATAAGCATTTCCACCAACACGACATAACACAAAAAGAAGATTCAGTATGGAACCATGAATCTCCATTTCATATTTACTTTTAAAAATATGTCATACTACACACTGTTTTCAAATCTACACTGTTTTTCTGTGCTTCCTTCTAAGTTTTCTTTCTTTCTCTGTTGTGTACTTTTATTTTTTTTTCTCCCTCCCTCCACACACTGCACTAAAGAACGCCAACATTAGACACAGTATAGATATGTAAAACCATACTATATATACTTCTATTTTTCAGGTCTTTCCCTGGAGCATTTTCCCTCATAGGTTCTTTGTAGTTGATTTGAGTATTTATAATACTCAAAATGACTTAATCATCCGTAGTTGTTCTTAGAACAATCTTGCTATTACTGTATACAGTGTTCTCTTTGTTCTGCTCATTTCATCCTTCATTATTTCATGCAAGTCTTTCCATTTTTTTTAATCAACCAGCTCATCATTTCTTACAGTACAGTAGTATTCTATCACAATCATATACCACAACTTCTTTAGTCATTCTCTAATTGATGGGCATCTCCTCGATTTCCAGTTCTTTGCCACCACAAAAAGAGATGCTATAAATATTTCACAAGACATATATTCTTATCCTTTTTCCCTAATCACCTTGGAAAACAGACCTAATACTGGTTGAGTCAAAGGGTATACACAGTTTTATAACTCTTTGGGCATAATCCCATATTGTTCTCCTGAATGGTTGGATCAGTTCACAACTGTACCAATAGTGTGTTAGGGTCCCATGGTCTGCTTTATTTCTAACAATGATAACTCATGTTTCAAACAAGTGTTAATGAAATGTTCTCTGTGTGCTAGGAATTGTTCTAAGAACTGGGCATACAAAGACCTAAATGAAACAATCCCTACCCTCAAAGAGCATACATTTTATTGAAGGGAGCATGTACATAGAAATGTATGTACAAAAACATATTCAACTAAATTTAAGGGAATTTTGGTGTGTGTGAGTACAGGTTTTGTACATGTTTCTAACAGCTAAGGGAATGGAAGAAATGGTGTCTTATCTGAGATTGGAAGAAAACTTGGGCTTCTAAGAGCTGGAGGTGTATTAACAGTGCATGTGGTCATAGTGGACCTGCAGAGACATGAAGTATCATGTGAGAAGTAGTCGGGGGGCTGGTTTAGCTGGACTGTGGAGGGAGGGAAGGGAATTAACACAAAATGAGATTGGAAAGGTAACTTGGAACCAGGATAGTGGGGACTTCAATAAAAATCCAACAGACCGTTTGAGCAATAGGGAACCACTGGAATTTTGGGGGTAGGCTTGAATGGCATGGTCAGCCTTACACTTTGGGAAAATCACTTTGGCAGCTGTGTGGAAGATGATTGATACAGGACAGCCACTGAGGAAGCCTTTGCTGTTGTCAAGGCTTGGAAATGCTAAGGCCCAGAACTGGTGCGATGGTATGTATGAGTGAAGAGAAGAGCAGGACATTTGCTAGAGATAGAGGGAGAAATGAGATGAGTTAACAACTGATTGAATATGTAGGCAAGCAGCTTGTCAGTGCCTTGGTTTCTTGCTCTGCAAAATGAAGTGGTTTTAACAGATTTGCAAAGATGATAAAGGATAGAAATAGACATTGTTGGGGTAAGACAAGCCTACTGTGATAGACTGTTTTTTTTTTTGTTTTTTTTTTGGAGGGCAGTTGGGGTTAAGTGACTTGCCCAAGGTCACACGGCTAGTTTTTTTTGTGTTAAGTGTCTGAGGCCAGATTTGAACTCAGGTACTCCTGACTCCATGGCTGGTGCTATACTCACTGCGCCACCTAGCCGCCCCTGTGATAGACTGTTGATGGAGTTGTGGGTTGTTTCAATCATGCTGGAAATAATTTTGGAATTAGGCTTTAAAAAAGTGATGAAAATATCATAAGGTTCTAGATTTAGAGCTGAAAGGAACTTTTTAAGCCAGAGTCCAAGTTCCTCATGAGGAAAAGGAGACATTAAGTGATTTTCCTAGGGTCTCACAGCTTATAAATGTCCGAGGTTGGGAATGAAAAACAGCTTCTTATAGCAGTTGGTACATAGGAAAACATGTCTCTGTTGGAAGACAGGAGTTTGAATAAAGCTATTTCTCACAGGTTCTTAAAATACACAAAAAAAGACAGGTTGACTCTGGGTTCACAACTGGCCAGTCACTGGTCATGAGGCCTTTTTTATTCCAGTACAAGGAACTGACACTTTCTTCCTAATTTGCTCATTTTTTGTTGGTCCTTGGTCCTGGGCATCAGAGACAGAGGGGATTCTGTCTTTTACCCCAAATTTGGAATACAGGAAGTCATTCAAGAATTAGATGCAACTGCCCGTTTACATTGAATAGAGACATATTCTGAAATGCCGTTGTTCCTTCCATGGAATGGAAAATAAAGTGAGTCTCTTTTCCCCTCACCCTCAATATAGTGAAATATCGTTATTTTATTTAATAAATGTTGATGGATAAATTCTGAGAAACGTTCTTCCTTCTGTTTTTAGGATCCTGGCTTGTTGTACTAGATTTTTGTTGTACTAGCCTTTTCCTCTTACTACCTTTGGTGTTTCTTTTCTAATATTCCAGGGAATAGAATACAAATTTATTAATTGCCTACTATGTGCCAGGCATTGTGGTAAGCTTTTTACAAATGTTTTCTTATTTGGTTTTCACCACAATACTGGGCGGTAGGTGCTATTATTATCCCCACTTTACAGGAGAGGAAACTGAGGTAGGGAGCAGTTAGGTGGTACAGTGAGTAGAGCAACAGGTCTGGAATCAGGAAGACTCATCTTAATGAGTTGAAATTTGGCCTCAGATACTTCCTAGCTGTGTGACCCTGGGCCAGTCATTTTATTCTTCCTCAGTTTCCTCATCTAAAAAACGAGCTGGAGAAAGAAATGGCAAACCATTCCAGTGTCTTTGCCAAGAAAACCACAGTGGGGTCATGAAGAATCAGCCATGACTGAAAAACAACTCAGCAACAAACCAATGCAGACAGAGGTTAAGTGACTTGCCCACACAGCTAGGAAGTGTCTGAGGCCACATTCATACTCAAGTCTTCCTGACTCCAGGCCCGTCTCTGTAGCCTCTAGATAGATCCCTCACTCCCTGTCCCTCATTCTCCAGCTCTTCCTCCTTTTCTGATGAATAAATAAATCCCCTAGGCTGGTTTTTGTAACAGTATCTGTCCGCCTCCAGTCTAGTATAAGTTGGTATACAGCGGAGATGGGGGGCGGGCTCAGTAAATATTTCACTCAAAGAGCCCAAGCAAAGTAGATTCATCAGAAGAAATGAGGAGATAACTTCAGGAAAGCTGAATTTGACCTCTTTCCTCACTGTTGCTTCCCTGTTTTGAAGTACTCTTCCGGGCACATGTTTTTAGAATGGTGCAACAAGAATGTATTCTGAGGAGGGTGCCTGAGATGATTCAGAAACTATCATCCAAGGAATAGCCGAGGGAAGCTGGGATGAAAAGACTTAGCAGGAAAATGATTGTGATTTGCAGATTTCTGAAAGGCTGAAGAAGGGCCATGTAGACAAAGGGATTTAGCTTTGTGTGTCTCTAGAGGGCAGAGCTAGGAACTTGAAGAGGAAGCCATAGGGAGGCAGATTGATTTTTCTTCAACATAAAAAAGAACTTTCCAAGAGTGGGAGCTTTTCAGTAGTGGTGAACTATCTTGATGCTATACAGTTTCATATATGGTAGCAAATTCGACTATAAGTGATGTAGTGGATAGAACAAACACTCTGCAGTCAGGAAGTTGTTGTTCATTTGTGTCCAACTCTTTAGGACACCATTAGGGATTTTCTCATAAATACTAAGAGGTTTGTCATTTGGTTCTCCAGATCATTTTACAGATGAGGAAACTGAGGCAAACAAGGTTAAATGACTTTCCCAGGGTCACACAGCTCATGAGTATCTGAGGTCACATTTGAACTCAGAAAGATGAGTCTTTTGACTCCAGACCCAACACTTTATCTACTGCAGCACCACCTAGCCACCTAGCGTCCAGTTAGGAAGACTTGAGTTCAAGTGCCACCTCTAACACTTACTCTGTAATTTGGGGGCAAGTCACTTAACCTGCCTGCCTCATTTTTCTGATTTGTAAAATGGGTTACACTAGGGTTGTTATGAAGATAAATTGAGATAATATTTTTAAAGTGGTTTGCAAACCTTCGAATGCAATATAATCGTGAATTCTGAAACTGCCACAATGCCCAAAGTTCCCAGTGTAAGAACTGTTCATTTAGATTGAGTGTTTCACTCCACCAGACTCCTGTTAAAATCCTATTAGATTTCATGATCTGGCAGAAGATTATAGGGCCTCTGTCTTTGTATCCTCCAATGCCCAGCAGAGTATGCTTCATATCATTATAGGGACTCAGTCATTACCTGAACTTTCCTATTACTGTTGAGGGCATTGCCATCCTTCTATCCACCCACAATGGGCAATTTTGGTATCCTTCTCAGCTCAACTCCCTTCTCCCCTCCATTTAGTTAGTTGTGAAGTCTGGTTTCTACCTCTAACAATGTGACTAACCTCTAACTTCTACCATGTGACTTTGGGCAATCCCTTGATCTCTCTGAGCCTTGGTTTTCAACTAAAAAATGATAGAATTAGAGGATATGGTCTTTTTGTCCTCTTGTCATTAAAGTTCTAAGAATAATAGTTTACCACTACTTTCCTTCTTTAACAAAGGGCTAATTTTAAATTTTTATCTGAATAAGGTTCATTTTGCTGTTCATGTATTTTGATTTTTCTTTATTAGAGTTACAAATCAAGCTTCCTTGGAGAAGGTGAAATGACCTCATTTAGTTTGGATAATTTTTATGTTAATGTGCATTATTTATTCAGAGTTCACATTGAGGAATTCAATTTGCAGCATGAATAGTTCAATTTCCAGGTATGGCATGATTCAGGATATAGCTTAATTACAGTTAAGAAGTATCATGGAACCAGTGGAACCTTTGGCTAACAAAATACAACATATATTTTAATGAAAATGTTTCAGCTTCTTATATGGAGGAAGGAGGGAAGGAGGGAGGGAGGGAGAGAGAGAATGAGAGAATGAGAATTAAATAACACCTGAATGCTTATTCTATTTGGCTATTTCTCATGAACTATTGTTTTAGTGTTGGGTTGGTTGACACCTGACATGCCTGGTTGTGACAGGCAAAGGTTCTTAGGGATTAAATCTTCTGTAAAAAGGCCACTTAGCAGGAGCTTAATTTCACATTTTTTTTAAAATCACTCACTTTAGAATTGTACTGCAAGTAGAAGACTATGACCTAAGCCTTCCAATCTTAGAATGATGCAATGATTCTCCATCTGGGTTTGTATTTGTCTTTCCATCTGTGAGAATTTATGAAGCAGTTAGCCGAAGGGAAACCTGATGAATATCCATTGAATATGAACCCAAGTTCAAGGGTTTCATCTTTTTTCCCTTCAGTTTCAGTCCCTCTCTGGACCTTTTCTGTGATTCTCCACTGTTTCTGTCAGCATGCTTCTCAGTCACTTTTTCTCTTGAATCCATCCCCTCACATGAGACTTTTACTTTTTTTGAAAAGTCACAAAGGGCATTGTGGGAAATCAGCAGATTGTTCTTTATGTCTGGGAGTGGTCTGGTGATTTCTGCTACCATTCTTCTTGTATCAGAGGCTTTTATGGAGCATTAATAGTGTTTGAAGGTCCAGAATGCTGTCGTGATTACATTGAAAAGTGCCACACTGAATAAGAGAATTCTACTTGTGGCTTAATAAGGCTTCTTTTCCAAGTGTGCAAGGCAATGAGTGTCATTGTTGTTGTACAGTCACCTCTTCATAACCATGACCTCATTTGGGGTTTTCTTGGCAGAGATACTGGAATGATTTGCCATTTCCTTCTCCAGCTCATTTTGCAGATGAGGAAACTGAGGCAAACAAGATGAAGTGACTTGCCCAGGTTCACCCAGCTAGTAAGTATCTGAGGCCAGATTTGAACTCATGAAGATGAGCATTGCTGACTTCAGATCTGTCATTCTATCCACTGCAGTGCCCCCTAGCTGCCATTGCACGAGGCAATGAATAGCTGATAAAATTTCTGCATACCCTCCAAAGGGAGCAGATGATTTGATATTTGGGGCTTTCTCTAATTGCTTGTGTGTTTTAAGAGCAATCACTAACTGAGCTGTTTATAAAGACCTTGATTCTATAAGAATACTCATCCTCCCCACCTCCTTCCCTCCCCCC
>JAQQSW010012363.1:0-12542 GCA_028646575.1 Pseudocheirus occidentalis | reverse complement strand
CTGAGCACTGGAGAGAAAGGATTTGGTTACAAGGGATCCTGCTTCCACAGAATCATTCCTGGGTTCATGTGCCAGGGTGGTGACTTCACACGCCATAATGGCACTGGTGGCAAGTCCATCTATGGGGAGAAATTTGCTGATGAGAACTTCATCCTGAAGCATACTGGTCCTGGCATCTTGTCCATGGCAAATGCTGGACGCAACACAAATGGCTCCCAGTTTTTCATCTGTACTGCTAAAACTGATTGGTTGGATGGCAAGCATGTTGTCTTTGGCCAAGTGAAAGAAGGCATGAACATTGTGGAAGCCATGGAGCTTTTCGGGTCTCGGGATGGCAAGACCAGCAAGAAGATCACTATTGCTGACAGTGGACAGCTCTCATAAGTTTGTTTTCTTTTTTGTCTTAACCATCAAACCATTCCTCAGTAGCTGGAGAGAGTACCCCCAAACTCCATCTGCTCTTACACCCTGTAATCCTTGTGCTCTCACTTGCTGCAATTCTCTTTGGATTTCATTTCCTTTTTCCTTCCACAAGTCTGGCTAGACAACAGAGTTAAGTTTATGATTATGAAATAAAAACTAAACTACAAAAAAAAGTTAAACAATGTTATTGATGAATATACTTAAGTGCCTTTGAATTGAATGACAGAGATAACAAACTCATCCTAAGAACAAAAAGTAAAAAACCTCAACAAAAGAAAAATTACTCTATACTCATTCACTTTCTAGCTTCCAGTATCTAATAAGCTGAATATAGATTTCTCTGATGAGCTCATTCGAATTTTTTTCTAGGTTTGGGAGAGTAAAAAAACCCAATGGACCAGAAAAACAAGTTAGGGGATTAGCCACTAAAATTTTGCAGGATGAATAAAACTTTATTGTTCATTTTTTCCCTAATTAAACTTTATAGATTTTTTAGATGTGGATTAGCACACAAGATGTCCCTGGAATTTTTAGCTCTTGAAGCAACAACAAAAAAGACTTTTCAAATTATCCAATAGATCTTGGCAGAGAAATAAGCAGACTGCAAATGGTTTCCTTATTACAGAGATTATTGAGGAAAAGAACCCAAGCAAACTAGACTAACATAAGATAACTGTGAATCAACTTAAGATTTTTATTTGTTTCTAGCTTTTATAGAAGATAGTAGAAAGATTTCCCCTTAGATAAGAATACTTCCTTGGAAATTGTAGTGCCCTGAAAACTCAATTACATGTCAATTACATGGTATGGCAGCCAAGAAAGGTAAGCTAACATGTTTTTAGGATGCATGACAACAAGTGAAGAATTAGGGAGTGTATAATAGTTTTATTCAGGTATTTGAAAAGTTTTGTTGAAGAAAAAGAAAGCTTGTTCTATTTTTCCCGAAAGGGCAGACCTAAAAATAATGGGTGGAAGTTTTGGTAAGGTAGATTTAGACTCAATATAAGAGAAAACTTCCTGAGTATCCCAGTTGTCTAAAGGTGTAATGGGCTGCCTCAGAAGCTAGTGGTCTTTGCATCAGTAAAAATCTTTAATTAAAGACTGACTGAGGGGTGGCTAGGTGGTACAGTGAATAAAGCACTGGCCCTGGAGTCAGGAGGACCTAAGTTCAAATCCAGCCTCAGATACTTAACACAGAAACTAGCTGTGTGACTTTGGGTAAGTCACTTGACCCCAATTGCCCTACCTTCCCCCCTCCAAAAAGAAAAAAAAAGTCTGAATGACCATTTGTAGGGCATGTTGTAAAGGGAAGTCCTTTTACTTATATAAGATGGCTTTAGGGGTACCTTTTGACTCTGAGGCTATCATTCTTTGATTTAGGGACTTATGTGATTTACGCTTTGTGTGAGGTCCTTTGGAGAGAGGAGATGGAAACCAAGGGAGTTTGTTGAGTTCTTTAAACTGAGTATGAATGTTCATATTAACTTCTTTACCTGTCTCCATTCTCAGTGCCCTGAACTAATTATATATAAGAATAATAAATGCTGCAGATAGCAACCAAGCTCTTCCAGGGCAACATTGTGTCCAGAATAAGGATTGTCTAAAATAATGTACCTTATTCCATTAAAAGCAGCAGTTCTCAACCTGTGGGTCACAACCCCTTTGAGGGTCAAATGACCCTTTCACAGGGGTCACAGGGGTTGTCTAAAACCATTGGAAAACACATATTTCCAATGGTTTTAGGAACTGAGACATTGCTCCTCTATCCATCTCCAGGCGGGTTTGCCCACATACAGATATGACCACATATGAGTATTAAAGGGTCACCGCATTAGGAAGGTTGAGAACCACTGATAAATTAATTAATTAATTACCAGCCTACCAGCCTTTCTTCCTATTGTGGATCTTTGAATAACATACATTGGTCTCCAATCTTACAGCATCCCTCTTGTCTTCTGTGGGTTTTCAAAGATCACTAGTTACTTCTTTTCTTTTTTAATTGTTTCCTCCTTGACTTGGTAGCACTCTAGCTAGATTTTTGGCTTCTGAGTTGTCTTTCTGAAATATAGTTAGAAAGCTAGAAATGTAGCTATAAGCCTACAAATGATTCTAAGAAGCTGGAAGTCTAACAGAAGACTAAAAATAAACTGAGGTTTAGAAATGCAAAAAGAAAACCTAGAGGAAAGCTAGGAATGTGGTTTTTAAACTTACAAATAAATTTATTTCTTATTTGAATCTTTGGAAAGTCTTTAGTTCTGGCAGTGTGGGTACTCCCCCTATTGACACAGTATGGTGTCGATGTGCATGTGGGTTTCTTAACTGTATGACTTTAGGCAAATAAATAACCTACCTAGGGTTCAGTTTCCTCATCTGTAAAGTAAGGAATTTCAGTGAACTGATCTTTCAGGTTCCATCTGCTTAGAATCTTGTGGTTATTATGATCAATCACTCTGAAGCTAACCTGGTGATGAGCTTCTCCCAGTAGAGCTAGGTCAGTTCTTGAACAAAAGGCATATATCCTGTCATGAGTCCTTTAATGAAGTTCTTTTCAAATGAATAGAATGTTCTAGAGCTTGTTCTTCACTGATATAGCCTTTGAATGTCAAAGGTCACCTTCATACTAGATGTCCTTCAGAGATGAACTTTCAACCTGTAGATATAACTAGAAAATTATCAATACAGGTAGAAAACTAGAGAGTTACTAGAAAGCTACCAATACAGGAAAGAACTAGAAATCTGTCTAGAAACTTTCAAATATAATAATAAAAGCTACAAATACAGTGAGTGATGCTGAAATCTAGATCAAAAGCTAGAAATAAAACTAGTGATTAGAAAGACAACTAGAAACAGCAAAGAGAGTGAGTACCTCATCTAGACAAGGTAAAAAAATAGAGTCATAGAAATACAGTAAAGGGGTGACAGTAGAGGGAGGAATGGATTTGATAAAAGAGCAAAGAAGAGGGGCTTGAAGGACAGGGTACAAAGGGGAATTAGATAATCACACATAAAACAATTACATGTTATTAAAGGGAGGACAAAAAGGAAAAGGGAAGGCCCAGTGATTTGAATCTGGGGAGGGGAAAAGACTAGGAATAGCTTGTTCTAAGCAAGATAAAGTCAAGATGCTTTTTAAAAGATGAGTTTAAACAAATAGGGGAAGATCTTTCAAGAGAGGAGGAAAAGCATACATCAGTAGTTAGAAGCATAAGTAAGTCTAGTGTCGTTGACCAGAGGGGGTCATGTGTAAGTATACCCATTCAGTTGGAGAAGAGAATTCATAAATAAAGGAGTGGGAGATAAGTTTAGAAATGGTGGGGAGTGTTTGCAAACTGATATTTACTCTTTTCCTGTTCCCAAGGTTTTGTAGTAGATCTTTTTACCTTTCCCCTCCACTGCATTTACAAGTTGGGGTCCTCATTCATAAGGATCCTTATTACTTAATGGATATGCTATGGGAATTTAGTAACACTTTGCTGTTTACTGGTCCATGTTCCCATTAAGTGTCACATTAAGTCCTTCCTTTACCTCCTGCTTCTAAAAAATAAGTCATTGTCTTTTAAAGAGAAGTGTAGGTTATTTGTTCCCTGGGTTGTGATTGCTTAATTAAGTTAGAAAAATCCCCTAATGACCATAATTTCAGACTGTTTATCCTGATGAGCACTTTTCTTTGCAAGGTTCCATGCTGGAATTTGTGTTAAGCCCCAATATTTCCTCTTGGTCTGTCTTCCCCATCCCACACTGAAGCAGCTGGTTGGCCTATACAAATGCACAAAGTATATTTCTGTAAGTCTGGCAAGACATACTCATTCTTAGCTGTTCCACTTGAATGACCAACAATATTTCAGCCTAATCAGCCTATCATGGAAAGTTATAATTAGAACCTTATTTATCTGTTTCTCATAGTCCATGTTGTTTCTTCCCTCATTTAACACTATCAGCACTAAAACATAATGGCACATAAGCCTTTCAGAAAATTGGGACTTTTAAACATGCAAGTCCAGGTGGTATTCTGGCTATGTGATTTCTTGTGGTCGGACTAGCTTAAATAATACATGAGATCATGGCCTCATAAATATTTAATTTCATTTAATTTTAAAGTATATTTTATTGGCACCTTTTGTCTTTTCCCTGAAGTCTTCTCCTGCCCAAGCCTTTTGTAGCAATTTTTCACCTGTGATTAAAGAAAATAAAACCAATGAGCATAACCTTTCAACACAGAGACAATCAGACAACGTATATGATATTGGACTCTAGAATTCTTCCTCCTCTGCCGTAGTGGAGATATACTTCATTTTCTCTTTTCTGTGATCTTCCAACAAATATTTTGTTTTAGTGCTTTCTGATGGCTAATATACTCTGTTATTTCTACACTGTCAGGAGATTTTGGGCAAGAACTCTACCATGTTGAATGGATGCCTTGTGGAGTCATACAGCATGGGCAGGCATGAATGGGTTTTTGTTTGCATTGCTTGATGAGACCACAGATATATTGAAGTATTATTGACAGAGCATTACTTAGTATCTCAGATAATTCTTTTTAATCCTCTGGATTTCCAAGGCAGTCCATGATAATATACTTTTCTGTGGCTTCATTCTGTTTAGGCTCTGATGGATTTTAAGCTCCAATTTCAGAGGGACAGCCTATCTCCTAACTTTGCTTGTGCTATTTCGTTTCTTAAAAGAGAAAGGAATAAAGCAATAGGCTATAGTGAATCAAGGCCATTGGAGACAGAAGCCACAGATACCCAGCATGATAATAAGACAGTGAGGAATGACTGTGTTTAGAAAGACTGTATTTTCTAAGCAAGAGAAACAAAATAATTATAGTTACATCAACTTTAGGAAACGAAAAAACTATCTGGAATTCCAAGTCCATTTCTCTCAGTTGGAAATCCCCAGAACATTGTTGTTAATAAGTGGATCTTCATCATTTTGGAGTTCTTCTATGTGCCTAAAAAATAGAAAATAAAGAAACCCATATTCTGAATTAAAATCCTTTGCCTGTCAATTGTTGAATGGGTATCTAGTTTCAAAGAGCATACTTTGCTGACCTGTGATAACTGGCTCAGAATAGTGTCGTTCTTATGAGGCTTTTTCCATATAGGAAGGCTTCATTAGAGATGGACTTCTTAAAATTCAGTCTGAGGAACATCATGATAAAACTGTCCAAGTAAATCCTTTTCAAACAGTTGTATTGACCATGCAACCAACATCAGTAAAGAACTTGAATCTGCTGGATCCATTAGAATTTTTAAAAAATTGAAATATATATTCTTCATGAATCACAGGAAAAGAAATTACTACAAAAAGGTTGGGCAAGAGAAGACTGCAGGGAAAAGACAAAAGGTGCCAATAAAATATATTTTAAAATTAAATGAAATTAAATATTTATGTGTCCGTGATCTCATGCATTCAATGACTCATAACATGTTGAACTGAAATGAAGTACTATGAGATATTATGTCTGAAGTGTTTAACCCATTTTCTGACACATAATAGGAACCTAGAAAATGCTCATGCTTCATGGAAAATAATTATAGCATCCAGGATCTTAAGGGGAGCATAAAGTAGTGAGTGTGTGAAGTAGTGAGACGTCTAGAAGATCTGTGTTCAAATTTAAGCATTTATCGTTATTACTTATGCCATATTGAGCTTAATCAACCTCCCTGAGCTTCAGTGGGACAAATCTCAGTGCTTTCTTCTAGCTAAGCAGTCTATAAAAATAATTTATCTCTGAGAGTATGGGATCTGACAGATTGATTCGAATCCATTGCATTGTATAAGAACTTAAACATCATATCAAGGTTCCATTAAATGTCACTAAAAGCCTCTTACTTGCTCAGGGTCAAATCCTTGGTGTCCTCTTTGTCTCCTCTCTCTCCTTCAATCCACCCACATCAATCCCATATGCCCCCCCTTTTTTTTCAATACTGCTTGATGCCATTTCTTCCTTTTTACTACCACTATTACCCATCCTGGTTCAGATTCTAATTTTATCCAACTCTGGATTATTACAATAGTTTTTTAATTGGTCCCCTAGCTGCTAGTTTCTTCTTTCTCCAATCCATCACTCATATACCCCAGTAATCTTCTAGCTCTGATCACATCATATCTCTGCTTGAAAATCTTCAAGGGAGTCACATTGCTTACTAAAAAATGTTATAAAGTCATCTTCAAAGAAATATAAGGGACCTTAAAAGTCATCCAGTTCAACCTGTACCTACATAGGAATCCTTTCTTTACTATAGACATGCTCTACAGAACTGTTTTTCCAAGCTCTGTTTAAAGATCTCTGATGGAAAAAAGCTCATCTCCTACTGAGGAAGCCCATTTCACTTTTAGACAGCTTTAATTATGAGGACTTTTTCTTTCTATCAAACTGAAAACTGCCCATGAAACTTTCACCAATTATTCCTAATTCTAGTCTCACAAGCCAAGCAAATAAGCCCAATATCTCATCCACATGATATTCCTTCAAGTCCTTGAAAAGAAATACGAAAGTCCCCTAGGTCTATTTTTTCCAGGCAAAACTTAACAAAGACTTTCAACTAAGGCTCATAGAGCATAAGTTTCAAGTCTTCACATTAACCTGTTTGGACATTTTCTGGCCTAAAGGTTTGTATCCTTTCTAAGTGGGATTTCCTGTGGCACCCCAAATGGAATCAGATATTCAAAATGTAGTCTGACCAGGTCTTCGTAGAACAGGGATTATCATCAGTACCAGTATTCTGGAAACTATAATTCTATCAAAGCTAACATTAGCTTATTTTTATTTTTTGGTGACTGTCATATTATTGACTTATATTGAAGTTGCTGTCCTCCAAGACCCATACATGTGTGTGCATACGTGTGCACTCACACACACACAGACACACAGAATGGAAGGCATGTCAAGGATGGGAAACAACCAGAGAAAATTCTAGGTAGAGTGTCGCATTTGTAGAACAGCCAGGAGGCCAGTAATACTAGGTCAAAGAGTATGTTTTTTGGAGAAAGATATAAGAAGACTGAAAAACTAGGAAGGAGTTAAATTTTGAAGGTCTTTGAATGCCAGAAAAAACATTTTATATTTGATCTTGAGGGCAATAGGAAGTGCCTGGAGTTTATTAATTATGAGGGTGGCATAATTAGACCTTGAGATTTAAGAAAATTCCTTTAGTAACTAAAGAGAGGATGGATTGGAGTGGGGAGAGACTTGAGGCAGGGAGATCCCACCAGTAGGCTATTACAATAGTCCAGGTATGAGGTGATAAAGGCATGTACCAGAGTGTGGTGGCAGTCTCATTTTATGAGATAATTTTGGAATAATATATAAATGGGGCTATGAGACACTTCATAAATATTCCTTATTACACAGGGTGTTCTAAAAGTCTGATTACTATTTTAAGTTATTAAGACTTTTAGAATACCTTATATTAATTGGAAGTGGACATACATACATACATACATGCACATATACACATAGTTACACTTTTATCCTCTCAAGTTTCAAATATTTAGATTTGGCCCAATCTTTTAGCCCGCCAAGATTTATTTCAATCCTAAATCCATCATTCATCAACTTATTTGTCACTTCCAGGTTAATATCATTCTCAGATTTGACAAATGTTCTTTTATCCAAGTCAGAAATAAAAATATTGCTAAGAATAGGACCAAGTTCCGATTGCTATGGAATTTCACTGGATGCTATCCTCCAGGTTGACATTAATTCATTAGTTGCTGCTTTTTGAATATGGGCATCCATCAGTTCTAAATATACTTACACGTCTGATTATGTAGCCCATATATCTCTTCATCTTTTCCATAAGAAATAAGAAATATTGTCAACTGTCTTGTTGACATCCAGGAATATTATCTCTATGAAATTCCCTTGTTCAATTAGTTCTGTAGCCCTTTCCAGAATGGAAGTAGTGTCTCCAATAACACTGACACCCCGCCCCCCCCCCCCCGCCAAGAGCTACTTTTGATGAATACACGATGAGTCTTAGTGATGGCTGCTTCCTTTTTGAAGTGCTCATAAGCCTTCTATAAGTAATAATAAGTAGTCAAATTTCAGCAGCGATACAAGCGAATCTCACTAAAGTCCTATCCTGACTCTTCATTGTAGTACAAAAGTATCTTTGTGTTCTAAAATGTTATACCAGCATAGCCTATGCTGAAAAGGACAGGCAATATAAAGTAATTGAGGATTATTTTAGCTATTTTTGGAATGGCTCCTTACCAGGTTTTCTGGAGGTTGCTGAATTTTTCAGCTCCACAAAGATTGTCTCCAAAGTGACTGACAGGTTCTTAACTACATTGGCCAGGGGACTATCTACAGCAACAAAATAGTGGATCCTTTAAGTATTAAAGAAATCAAGCTCATAGTCATGTAATTTGATTCATATAACCTAAATTCTTTTTTGAAAGTCAGGACAATTTTTGCAACTTGTTACCATTTATAAATCAGCACTGCCTTAGCCCTCCATTATAACATAACCAAAGTAGGTGGGAGTCAGCAGTGCTGAAGAGAGACAAGGAACCACACTCACCATTTTCCAATTCAGCTTCTCCAGTCCTTAAATGGAATCATGGTAGAGAGGGATGATGGAGTGAAGTGGCTCCATGTGTTTTCCAGGAACAGAGGTGGTTTTTTTTTCCCATTGTGCCATCCTTCTGGCTGTCATTATCCTTGACTCTTATGACCTTAGCCCTACTCAAAGATTGTGATGGAAATGGTGAAGACCTACCTTTATATTGCCTAGGTAAGGGGCATCATTCAACTTGTGACCTTTCCAACCATCATTAACACTGATGATCTAATCCCCCCTCTGATCAATTTGCCTTGTATTATGGCTTTCAAAGGCCAACCTTCTGCTCTTCTAATCCTAGTGTGATACAACATCACCATGTCCTCAGGCAAAATCTCCTTTCTTCTTTTTCCATACCTTGTTATCTATCCCTTATCTTATCTCTTATTTTCACACTGTATCTTCTAATACCAATAGGAACCTGGCAATAGCACTGAGAAGAGGATGGACTAGTGATAAGAAAGTGGGATCAAAGTGCATACAACCAACCTGATCTGGAGATGGGATCACCTTTTCCTATGGGCTGCCTGGCATGTAGTGGCAGATTCTGCATAGCTGTATCCCCATCTCTTTTGAACATCTCTTTTGCACGGCACCTAGTAAGCACTTAATAAATGTTTATTGATAGTCTTGCTTCTGAACCCTTTGACATCTGTTTTCCCCAAGTTTTCATCCTTTCACAGCAGGCAATTCCTCTCTAATAGATATCTTTGGAAAGATAAAATTGTTATCAAGGCAAGAAAAGAAACTTAGTGACTCTATTTTTGGCAGAGAGAAGACTCTATAACATATGTGAATAATTGAAGACCTTCATCACTACTTTGCCTCTGTACCAAGCTTATAGAGATTCTCTAAACTCCTATTTCCTTCTATCTCAGTGGTCTATAGTATATTCTAAAGAAAAAATAAATTCTATTTCTCCCTCCATGTATTTGTGTCCAAATGATTTCCACAGTAAGGAACCAAAAGAACCCTCTGGTTTCTGTATTACCTCACATGTGGATAACTTTTACTATATAATGCTACCCTCCCCCAGAAAATATACTGAAAAATATCTACTTCCATTCAGAAGAGAGAAAGGGGACTACTAGAAAATAATCATATATACATTGTTGGGGCATATTGGTATTCAAAGGGGATTAACACTTTTGGTATGAGGACTTGTCAAGCCCTCTTCAAGGCTGTTCATCCACCTTTAATATCTCCCTGGCACTCAACTCTCATCTGTGATTCTAAGAAACTGTAGCATGTGCTATGGCTACACCCCAGTAAACCATCTTAGCAGATGGGTTAAACCAATCTAAGGGTAACTGATGGGTCGTAAGTCTGTAGGAGAGTTAGGGATGTGTCTACCGTGAAGCATATGAAAACTTCCCCCTGCAGAATGGGTGGAAGAGAAGTGTCCATGGAGTGGTCTGAAGCAGACACTGTTTGGCAGTTAGAGTTTGGTCAGACATCAAAGACACCAAGGTCATCCACTATATCCCAGACCTCCTTTGCCAGTCATCTTGGCGTTTGCCTTGGCACTGGACTTCAGTGACTCTGGAAGAGAAGGTGAGGTTGAAGACTGTGTGCAGCTCTGTCTCCCTTAAATCCAATCCACCCATGAGTCAAGACATTATCCTCATGATGACACTGGTCCTCTTTAAAAATAAAGGACAAAGAACAATATACATTGTCACTTGTGATCGGAGTAGCTGATTTGTTTGTGAATTATTTTTATTGAATTCATTAGAGATTTCCCTATCTCAAGTAAAGAATTTTTTAACAGTGTATTTTTTTATTTTGATTTCCAAATTCACTTCTTCTCTCCTGCTCATCTTCCTTTCTTGAGAAGGAAAACAATTCGATTTCGATTATATATGTGAGGTCATGCAAAGTATATTCCATATTAGCCATGTTGCAGAAGAAAACTCAAAGAAAATAAAACAATAAAATTAAAGTTAAAGAAAAAAGTATGCTTTGATCTATACTGAGTTCATCAGTTGTTTCTCTCTAGTTGGACGGTGTTTTTCAGTCCTTTGGAATTATCCTGCATCATTGTCTTGATTGGAGTAACTGAGCCTTTCCCAGTGGATCATCCTTAAAATATTGCTGTTACTGTGCACAGTGTTCTCCTGCTTCTCCTCATTTCACTTCTCAAGAGTTCATCTAACTCTTGCTCCCTTATGATTGCAAGCACTAGTGCACTAGTGTTCCTCCTCACCCTGGGACTGCAATCTGGAACCACAGAGGCAATATAACAGAGTCCTATCACCCAGTGCCATTAAAGGGCTCTCTGTAATCTCCTTCGCACCATCTTACCCTCTGTGGGTTGAGAGCTCCAGGAGCTGCTGCTGCCAATTCAGTTGCCCTCTACTGGTTTGCCAAGGTAAGGCCTGGGTAAGACTGTGCCTCCACTCTCAACCCCAAGAGAAAGACCTTTCCTGCCAAAGGTCTAAAGTCTGGAGGCATAAGAACAAAAGTAAGCAATAGTTGTTTGTCTGTTTTGTTTGTTTGCTTTAACTCTATGGCTATATTTCCTCTCCAGAAAAATAGATAAAATCCTTGTACTTTAAGATCTTTTTCAGTAAGTGAATGATAAGATAACCCAGGAAGTGGATCTCACTTAATAAACAGACAATATTATTTGAGAGACAGAGAGAGAAACGTGAGGATTCGAAAGTATAAGGAGTATAAGGAAAATTGTCTAGTTAAGGAAAAAAATCTAAATCTATAACATTTCCATAATTGTTAATGCAGTTCTCATTAATACTCTTAAATATAAATGACACATAGTGTGTGATGGCGATGCTTTAGTTCATTTGAGCCTGTACTGATTCAAAGTCAGGGAGATCTCCCAATTCCTAATAAAAAGAGGTAATTTTTTTAAAGGACTGGTTGCTTTCTGGTTTCTTGTGCCTGGCACATACTAGGTGTTTAATAAATCCTAGCTGACTGCCTGCCAAATGGGGAAAGCATTGCTTTTACCCACTGCCAGGAAATTCAGGAAGACTTCCCAGATAAAGGATAAAGAACCATGTTGTGTCCTGTTGCTCCATGGTTTTAAAAATTTTAGTTAGCACTTCCCATGTGTCAAGCTGTGCTAAGTGCTAGGGATATATGAAAGTGAAGCTAGTACTTGCCTTTGAGAAGCTTCTGTTCTAATAGGGGAGACAACACACATGGCGGAGGAAGAGGGGGGTGGCCAGGGAGAGACAGAGCTATTTGGTTTTGGTTTTGTGGCTATGTGGATGATGAGTGGAATCATAGGAAAGGAAATTCACATATGGTTTTCTAAAAGCAATGACAGGATTGACTTGATTATACTTTACAGAACTAGAAAGCAGATTGAGGTTCAGGGTTGGATATGCACATAGCATTAAGGCAGCTGGCAAGAAGATGCCAAGAGAATAAAGTGAAATATGCACGGAGTAAGTAATATATTGAATAAGCTCCATTTGTATTTATAGAAATTCTAAAATCTGAATGATTTTTAGAATCCTTTGCGTTCTTTGTTTCCACTCTGACATTGCCCTGTTGAAGCAGAAAGGGGCTACACAGGATAGA
>JAQQSW010012362.1:0-12542 GCA_028646575.1 Pseudocheirus occidentalis | reverse complement strand
TTTTAGAGCCCTTTCCCCTTTTCTATTAGTCTGAGTCTTTGTCACTCTTCTTTTCTCCCCACTATTTGCTCACCTTTCCTCATCTCTGCATCATTCTGCTTGACAGAATCAGAGAGAGAGGGAGAGCCAGAGAGACAAAGAGATGAAAACTTCACCTATTTTTCTCCATCTCCTTCATGCTCCTTTTCCATATCTCTGCCCAGGGTCTTCAAATTTTGTTTCTTTTGTTTTTCAAATTTCAGTAATGCATGACTTTGTGGTTGTTATTGCCATTAGCCAAGGAACCTATTCCATAACAGTTCATCTCCTGTAAGCAGATTCCTTTCTTCTTTTAGTGCATAAAAAGGAAGATAGTTATTCAGGAGTCACCTTTGAAGGTCTCATGTGGACCCAAACTATAAACCTCTTGATCTTCTCCTTCCCTTTCTTTACAATACCAATAAAAACACTAGTAATTAACATTGACTTCTGTTTCTCTTAATAGTGTTTGACTCACTCAGTTTTCAGCAAAATAAGTTCTAGGTATAGGGATAGAAGTCTTGTCCCCAGAAACTTAATCCTTGGCTGATTCCGGATCATTCTGTGTTTTTCTGACCCTGACCTGAACTGATAGCCTAATCCTGTCTCTCAAAAGTACACCTTACTCATTATCAGATGGGGAACATGAATGTGGCAAATAATTTTGAGCTACTATTCAGTTAATTTTATTTGGAGGATTCAAAGCAGGAGAATACTCAGAGCTCCTGAAACTCCTGTATAATCTTTAATAATTTATAAGGACTAGAATCTGATTTCCTCTCTTTTCCCGTATTACTAAATAGAGCTAAAAAGATAAGACCAAATCTGATGATCCCACAAAGCACTCTCAGTCAGTTAACAGGCCTTTAGGAAGTGCCTACTCTTTGCCAGGCACAGGGTAAACTCTTACATATAAGAGAATTTCAATAAAGAAAGAAACCATAACAAACCTGAAATAAACAATCTCTGTCCTCTAGGAGTTGATAGTCCAGTGGTGGAAATATAATTCAAATAGCCACATATGTCAAAAGAACTTGAAATGTAGTACAGAGTGGATGGGTCCCTAATCTAGAAATACCCAGAGCTGAACAGAGCAGACAAGAGGGAGGTTTGTGAGGAATCAAATAGTGGCTGAATTAGTTTTAGAGTAAGGAAAACAAATTTGGCTAGGGAAGTCTCCCTCAGGAAAGGGTTTTCTCTTGATTTGCAGAGGCAGGGTCTACATGCCTAAAAAACCTGCAAGGTGGTAGATCCCAACAGAATCATTCTTAGGTCTTGAAACAGTTCCCATGGCAGGCCCATGCCTACAGTCATTTGAGAGGCAAGACAAGTGCTCTTGAGTACTGGGAACAGTTTTTATATTGATTGTCTCAAAACATAAGCATTATTGAGTCTTGTGATTGTTCTATGGCATACAGAATCAGAGTCAGCATGATGAGAACTGGAGCGCAGTCGCCTCTGGTTCAGTTCACTTGGCAATTATAAGCTAAGAAATTTGTGAATTTGTTAGCATGTCAGGAGTTCTTGCTTTATCACCCTCCCTTTTGTTGTGTTAGATGTAGCTATGTCACCCAAGCCAGAAACTCCTGGAAATATGGCATTTTAAACCAGTATCAAGAGTATAATTCTTATATCATATGATATTTATTAATATGAGAATCAGAAATCCCCTGTCTTTCCCCCTTCTCATCAAAGGTGGGGATGGTCCCATGGATGGAGTGAGAACATCCACCTAGAATACGATTTTGATTTTATGTATGGCGGAAACAATTAGCTGATATACCAGATTAATACAAAGATAGAAAGGCAAATAAGGAGGAGAAACTTCAGAGCAGAGAAGATGGAGGAGAGCATGCTGCCCAAGTTTCCAGGCAACCAGGAGAATAAGTGAAAGGAAGGTGAGAGAGTGACCTGCTTTTGAATGTTTTGACCCCTTTGTATAAATCTTCTGCTGGCCTACTAACATGCTCCTTTATGGGAGAGAAACAGACTGGTTGGCCTAGGAACAGCATTTCTTCTGAATGAGGGCACATGCCCCTGCTTACTCAGCAATTAGAGTGACTAACACCCAGAGAGTGTTGGAGTAACATGATGGCAAGTGAAACCATGTGTGCTTGGAGCCTGAAGATGAGCCTCCCAGTATGCTACAAGCCCATGGCTAACTCTGTCAAGAGGTGCCCAAAAGACTTGTCTGGTGGACTGAAAGAGGTTGTGGTGCCAGACAAGGACCAGATAGATATTGTCCAACAGAAAATTAAGCCTCTGCTATTGACAGAGTAACAGCCTTAACGAGACAGAAAATCCAGTGGTGTGGTTCTGTGGAAAAAGGCATCATTTGGACATTGTACATATAATTGTGGCTAGACATTCCCACAAAGGAGGGAGACTGTAGCATAGAGTAGAGCAGCCTGAGAAGACGTATTCTGAGCAAGGAGGCAACTCTAAAGCAAAACTTCGTATTAGAGGATGAATCCCAGTTTGGGTGAGTGACCCTCACAGAGCAGAGAGCTTCCATGGCATGGGAAAAACAGGTGATTCTGGCATTCTCACGCTATTCCAGAAATTGAATGCATACCATTTCAACTGCCTTTATTTAGGACAAAAGTCATTGGTCTGAAGCCTGATTTGTTAGGGCAGGCTCCCACACTCCATTTACTACAGGGGTTATTTGTAGTTTTATAAGATACCCACATCCAGTTCAGGGAAACCTTTAGCCATAGAAACTGGCCAGAGGAATTAAGTGAGGTATATATGGAAGAAACTCAGGAGGAGTTCTGGATGAAGGCAAAATTACATGGAATGCAATTGAATGATCCAAGGTGGGGGCCTGTGTTGCCACTTGTACTGAGGATGCAAGTCAGAGTCTGAGTTTCTAGAGACTCTCAATTTTAACAAATCCCATAAGTAAGGGTGTAGTATCCTAGGGGCTCTCAATTCTGCAGGTAAGTTCTCTGTTTCTTGGTTATGGTGCTCCCTTTCCCCACAGGCAGATGTGCTATCATGTAGTTGAATGCTTGAGACTATGGTAGCTTCATGAGTCTATGGTTAGAAGTGAAGGGACAGGATAAGAATTGCTCCCTTGCTAAAAGCTGCTGCTCTGTGGAACAAACAAGGACTGATTGGCTTCTTAGCCCAAGGAGGAACACGTATTTGGGGAACATTGTCTCAACCAGTAAAACAGGCCCCTCCCATTGGGGTCATGTTCCTGGCTTCTAACATGGAAGCAATGGTTAAAGCTTGAAGCTGGAGCACTGTGGGTAACTTGCCAAAAGTTAGTTAAAATGAGAGTTTTAGAGAAGCTTTGCATTGGGTTTCTTATATGGTGATTCAGGGTGGGCGAAGGCATTAAAGTCTGTTGATTAGAGTAAAGAAATTAGGACTAGAATAATTGTCATAAGCCACACTGATTTGAGATAAGAATAACATAAAAAATGAAAGGAAGAATTGCACAAAAATGAGAAGCCAGAAACTGCTACTTCCACAAACACTGAGATTGGTACTAACAAGACAGTGAAAAGACAGAAAAGTTTTAGCTCATAGATGGAGTAACTGCAAACCTCAGCCCATGTCTCGTCTCTTGCGCTAGTGGTCTGTATCTGTTGTCACTTGCTTCTCAGTCTGGGGGTCTTAGGAACAGCTTTATGTCCCAGATGTTAGTTGTCTTGGACCCCATTTTATTTTCAAGGTGAAGTCACTAATACATTTCACAATCAATGTGCACAGCGTTGCACTTTTGAGATATGACAAATTGATTCAGGACTCTACTCACCTGAATTTGGCAGTAGCGGGGGAGCTGAGCAGGACTTCAAAAGGTCTTTTCCACAATGACCCCAAGGTGTTTTTTCATGGATGGTATTTCCAATAAATTCAATCAGCAGGTTGGATCAGGTGAATTCTTTTGGAATTCCTAAAGAAAGGAACTGTAACACCAGTTGTTTATATTTTTTGTGATTTCCTACATCAAGACTGTACAGTACCATAGGAGGGAGCCTTTCCAGGTTCTTTTCTTAAATCTGCCTGCTCATCATAAAAAAACAAAATAATAGTACTCTATTACATTCACACACCACAACTTGTTCAGCCATTCCCCTATTGATGGGCATCCCCTCAATTTTCAGTATTTTACTACCGTGAAAAGAGCAGTTATAAGTGTTTTTGCACATGTAGATCCTAATTTGCATGTCTATAATCAAGGGTGATTTAGAGCATTTTTTATGTGAGTATGAAAAACTTTAATTTCTTCATCTGAAAACTCCCTATTCATATCCTTTGGTTATTTTTCAATTTGGGAATGACCTTTAGTCTTAGCAATTAGATTCAATTAAGTATATTTTGGAGAAACAAAGCCTTTGTCCGATACACTGGCTGTAAAAATTATTTCTCATGTTTCTGCTTTTCTACTTCTCTTTGTTGCGTTGGTTTTGTTTGCCCCAAACCTTTTGAATTTAATGTAATCAAAATTATCCATGTAGAATTTCATAATCTTCCCTATTTCTTGTCTGGTCATAATTTTTCCCTTCTCCGTACATCTGACAGTTAAACTATTTCTTGATCTCCTAATTTGCTTATATTGTCATGCTTTATGTCTGAATTATGTACCCATTTTGACCTTATCTTGGTATGTGATGTGTGGTTGTAAAGCCAAGCAGGAGCAGCTTTCTAGAGGAGTGCTGCTGTAAACACTTTTAAGGATCTGATCACAAAGTATAGTGAACTCTCTATTGATTCTGCAGTAAACTAAAGCAAGACATTCACAAAAACCAAAGTACAGCATTCACAATGTTATAATATAACAACTTATCCGTAATGTGGCCACACAATTTTCAACAAAGTGGTCACATTGTTTTAAACAAAGGGTATAATTCAGTAAGTCCTCAACTCAATCAGCCTAAAGGAGCAAGCCTCATTAAGGGACACAAAGTACAAAGCTCAAAGTACAAAGCTCACAGTTCTCTAGCCCAGGTCATGTTGTCTTAATCTCTCAGTCAAAATGTCTTTTTTCTTCTTGACTGGAGATTAGTTTCCAATCACCCTTAACTCAATCATCCTTAAGAGGTACAAGGTACAGAGTACAAAGTTTTCCTACCCCTGAGTAACAGTACATCAAGATCTTCTGAATCGGCTTTAAGGGGAGGTCTTTACATCTTGACCTGAGGATGGCTCCAAAATTCAATGGTTCCCCTTCCATTGTCCCAGCTTTTGCCTGGATTCAAAGGCAGCCAGCTTTCAACTCCTTCTCCAGTTACTCTAACACCTCCTTGTCCAATATCTCATTCAGTTTCTCATCCGGTGCCTATTCCATATTGAAGTTCAGTGAGTCCAGTCCACCTCAAGTCCTTCACAATTTCTCTGTCTGGGAAGACAAAGTTTAACAGAGCCACAATAAAATCCGTTCACATTGCCAGCACCATCATCAATTCTCTATCTGCCAGTGAAATCAACATAGATCCACCAACAAGGTCTGAAAACTCAAAACACATCGTCAGTATGGTCCTGGGACCTCTGAAACCCTCCTGCTGGACTTCTGTAAACAGACAAGAAAATCTTCCTTCAGGGCTTCCACTAAGTTCCCAAGTTTTTTATTTAATTTTTATTTGTTAATTAATTTTTGTTTTCCAAATTGATTTCCATAAGATTTTGAGTTACAAATTTTCTCCCCATCTTTCTCTTACTCCCACCCCAAGATATCAAGCCTATTGAATACGCGTTCCCCCAATCTGCTCTCTTTTATATCCTCCCCCACACCACCTCTAGCTTCCTAGTTGGGCAAGAAGGATTTCTATAATCCAGTGCCTTTATATCTTATTTCCCAGTTGCTTATAAAAAACAATTTTTTAAACATTTGTTTTTAAAACTTTGATTTCCAGATTCTTTCCCTTCTTCCCTCCCCACCCACCCCCACTGGGAAGAGAAGCAATTCAATATAGGTTGCACATGTGTACTTATGCAAGATGTTTCACTAGCAGTTATACTGTGAGAGAATAATTGTATTTCCCTCCATCCTATCCAATTCAATCATTCTTTTTTCTACTTTGACCCTGTTCCTTTTCAAAGGGTTTGCTTTTAACTACCCTCTCCCCCAATCTGCCCTCCCTTCTGTCATCCCCACTCTTATCCCCTTCCCCCCTATGTTCCTGTAGGGTAAGATACACACTTGAGTGTGTATGTTATTCCCTCCTTAAGACAAATCCAATGAGAGTAAGGTTTATCCATTCCCTTTCATGTTCCTGCTCTTGCCCTCTATTGTAACAGTTTTCTCTTGCCTATTTTGTATGATATAATTTACCCTATTCTATCTCTCCCTTTCTCCTCCCATTATATTCTTCTTTCACCTCTTAATTTTATTTTCAGATATCATCCCTTCCTATTCAACTGATCCTGTGCCCTCTTTGTATGTATACATGTACACATATGTATTTGTACACTAGCATAAACATATATATGTGTGTATACATATGTATTTCCTTCAACTATCCTCATACTGAGAAGAGTCTCATGATTTACAATTATACTTTTTCCATGTAGGAATGGCAATAGTGCAACTTTAATAAGTTCCTTATGATTTCTTTTTCCTGTTTACCTTCTCATGATCTTCTTGCTTCTTGTATTTGAAAGTCAGATTTTCTGTTCAACTCTGGTTTTTTCAACAAGAATACTTGAAAATCTTATATTTCATTGAATGCCCATATTTTCGTTGAATCATAATATTTCTTTTTGCTAAGTAGGTGATTCTTCATTTCAGTCCTAGCTCCTTTGACCTCTGGAATATCATATTTCTAGCCCTTCAGTCCCTTAGGGTAGAAGCTGCTAAATCTTCTGTTATCCTGATTGTGTTTCCACAAAACTGCGATTGTTTCTCCCTGACTATTTATGATATTTTCTCTTTGACCTGTGAACTCTGGAATTTACTTATAATATCCTCAGGAGTTTTCTTTTTGGGATCTTTTTGAAGAGACAATTGGTGAATTCTTTCAAGTTCTATTTTGTCCTCTGGTTCTAGACTATCAGGAAATTTTCCTTGAGAATTTCTTGAAGGATGATTTCTAGGCACTTTTTTTAATCACGGCTTTCAGGTATTCCTGTAATTTTTATATATTCTCTCCTGGATCTATTTTTCAGGTCATTGGTTTTTCCATTGAGATAGGTCACATTAATTTCTAGTTTTTCATTCTTTTGGGTCTGTTTTATAATGTCTTGATTTCTCATAAAGTCATTAGCTTCAATTTGCTTTAATCAACCTTTGTAGGAATGATTCTCTTCAGTGTGTTTTTGAAATTAATTTTCCATATGGGCAATTCTGCTTTTAAGGTAGTCTTCTCATCACTGCCTTTTTGGACTTCTTTTGCCAGTTAAGTAAGTCTATTTTTATGTTGTTATTTCCTTCATTTTGGGGAGGGGGGTGTCTCCATTAGGCTATTGATTCAGTTTTTATGATTTTCTTATGTCATTGCCATTTCTCTTCCCAATTTTACCTCCACTTCTCTCAGTTCAATTTCCAAATCCTTCTTTTTTTCATATTCCATATTTTGCATGTATTGGAAGTTTTTGGAGTGGAAGCCATGCAGAATTCTTGTATTTACTCTGCCATCTTGGCTCTGTCCTTGTCCCTGAGCTTCTATACAAAGTATCACAAATGAAAATCAACACAGACAGAACAGACAAACAGAGTGCCAGCCTTCTCAACCATTCCACTTCTCTGTTCTGCTCTGTTCCAGCTTGTGCTCAGATTTTTATCTGGCTATTAACTCCTTCCTCTTCTGCACCTTCCTGCTTGATCAGCAACTTCCTTGCTCTGTGGTGTTAGTAATTTCTGTTTCTTTGCAAAGACTTGATATAAACATGGGCAAGGCTCAAAAGATACTTAAATTGAAACAAGGTGCTAAATAACAGAAAAGCTGAAAGAAGGTGTTAAGTACTTCTGTGCTTGACATTACAGAGCTATAGGTCTATGCCGAATTTTTGTCATCATCTTTTTCATTTTTCCTAATAGTGTTTATCAGATAGTGAGTTCTTATTAGAGAAGATAGAATCTTTATATTTATCATGGAGTACTTTGTATCAAGGAGTACTTTGTATCAAGGAGTACTCTTGTCATTTACTATTGTGTCTTGTGTGCCTAACCTACTGCATTGATTCACCATTGTATTCTTTAACCAGCATCAAGTAATTTTTCAGATTGCCACACTATAATATAATTTTAGATTTGGTATGGCTAAATCACCTTCCTATGTATTTTTCCCATTAATTCCCTTGGTATTATTTTTGTTTTGTTCTTCCAAATAAATATTTTTAATATCTTTTCCAACTCAATCAAATAATTTTTGGTAGTTTGATTTGCACGGAACTGAATAAGGAAATTAATATATGTAGAATTCTCATTTTTTTAAATGTTACCTCCACCTACCCACAAGCTATTGGCATTTTTCCAATTGTTTGGATTGGACTTTATTTGTGAGAAAAGTGTTTTGTAATTTGGTTCATACAGTTCCTGGGATTGTCTTGAAAGGTAAGCTCCTAAACGTATCATGTTGTCTACAGTTATTTAAATGGCATTGCTCATTTTGTCTGTTGGGGCTAGACTTTTTTGGAACTATATGGAAATGGTGATGGTTTATGTGGATTTACTTTACATCCTAGGACTTTGTTAAAGTTGTTAATTATTTCTAGGTGTTTTAAAGTTGAATCTCTATGATTCTCTATCATCATATCATCTGCAAAGGGAGATAGTTTTGTTTCTTCATTGCTTCTTGTAATATCTTTAATATCTTTCTACTCTTATTGCTAAATTTAATATTTCTAATACAATATTGAATAATAGTGATAATGGACATTTTTTATTCACCCCTATTCTTACTGGAAAGGCTTCTAACTTATGTCCATTTCAAATAATGCATTCTGAATGCTTTAGGTGGGCTTTACACATCATTTTAAGGAAAATCCCATTTATTCCTACGCACTCTAGTGCTTTTAATAGGAATGGGTGCTGTATTTTCTCAAAAGCTTTTTCTGAATCAATTGATATAATGATATTTTTTCTGTTATTTTTTGTCATTGATATGATAAATTATTTTGATAGTTTTCTAATGTTGAACTAGACTTGAGTTCATATTATCAATACTTCCTTCTTTCCCTCCATGGGCACTGTGCTAAGCTTCCCATACTGGGGGTGGGGGCCCTATAGACAGGCTTTCTTTCTGTGCCTAGGACTCTGGAGGTGATTGCTTACTTACTTTACTAGGATGGCCCAGCCTGGTCATGCCTGTTGTTCCCTGGACTCTAGACCTGGCAGTTTGTCTGCTGCTCTGAGTTTAGAGGCCTCAGAGCTGGCCTGCTATGCCACTAGCCTGCTGAGGCATCACCATGGGTCTCTGTTGCTGATCTATGCCAGGGCTTAGGGCCTCCCTCTTGCTCAGACACTGCCTTAACTGGGCTGTGTTCCCCTTTTACCCAAATGATACGGACCTTTCCTGAAGTGATTCTAAATTATCTTGGCCTAAATAATTATTCAAGTCTTTGTTTTTGTTGGTTGTATCTTTCCAAATTCCTTTAGAGGACTGATTTAATGCTATTTCTGAGGGAAACTGAGGAGCACTTGGGCAACTTCCTGGAGTTTTTCCTACACTACCGTTGCACCTTGTTATTGCAGAATTGTTAAAGAACAAGGAGAGCCCCCAGAAGAGAAATAAGAAGATATCCCCACCCCACTCTTTGTAGAGGTTGAAGGTCCATGAAAGAGGCACATTCTCAATATTTCATACTTTTTCAAAATATTCATTTGGTTTGATGTTTTTCCACCTCTTCTTCTTATGCTTCTATAAATAATATTATGTAGAAGGACTCTCAGGGAAGAAATTTTGATACTGAAACAATTTTGGAGACATAAAAAACAAGAATTCAATTTTCTTGCTTTTTGGAGGGGGAAAGTATGGCAATTTGGGGTTGTGACACTTGCCCAAGGTCACATGGCTAGTTTTTTGCCTTAAGTGTCTGAAGCAGGATTTGAACTGAGGTATTCCTGAGTCTAGAGACAGTGATCTATTCACTGCACCATCTAGCTCTCCCAAATAAAATTTTATTTTTAAATTGCACATAGTAGACAGGAGGAAGTTAACAAGAGAGCAAACAAGAGGGCGACTTCGAAAGTTCCACCTTTAATTTATTTGATATCACATAATAGGCATGTATATATGTATTTATATGTTCAAAGTAAGTTTTCCCTAATTGATACTATTATTTTCGCATATTACACTCTTTTATCTCCATGTATAAGGCAATGTTTTTGTGTGGTTATGAACTATCTTTAAATTACAAAAAAAAATCACTGTTTGCAGAAGACATGATAGTTTACTTAGGAACTCTAGAGAATCATCAGAAGAACCAAGAAATTTCATAGCTTTGGTAAAGAAAATGAGTATAGAAAAGTATTCAGATCTATATAGTAATTAAAAAGTAGTACCTTAAAGACAATTAATATATGTTCTGTCCATCTATAGAACACACATGATATTGGCAAGTAAAGTTAACAACACACCTGTAAATCTTATAAAACTACTACTAGAAATGTTATTTGCCAACATAAATGAAGAAAATAAATTAAAGACATTAATTATTCCATGTCAGGCTGCATTAAATATGATAAAAATGACTATCATTCAAATTGAAAATATAAATTATTTATTTGACATAAGAATCAAACAACTAATACATTACTTCTTAGAAAGAGTCAAAATAAAACAACCTTTGAATAGAGAAATAAAATATATTGGTTACAAGCAAATAGAAAGTTGGAATTAAGTGAATCTATTATATGATTATAGTCTCTTATATTAAGAAGAAATCAATCTCAGAATTCCTTGGTGTTGGTTAAAAATTGATAAATGGCTTAGATACAACAGGTAAAAAATCCAGTGAATAGAGGAACCCATTATTCAATATAACTAAGAATGTAAACATTATTCACTGATAAGACTCGCTGCTTAAAATGGTAGGCAGTTAGGTAAAAATTAGTTTTAAATCTACATAACACTACTTGTGACAATTAAGACCAAGAAGATATATGATTTAATACCAGAAGTTATGGAAGCAAGGATTGAAATAACAAAGGCAAGAAATCAGGAAGGCAGGAAGCTAGGAAGGAAGGAAAGAAGAAAGGAAAAAAGGAACAAGAAAGGAAAAAACAAAAAGAGGTATAATTTCCAATTTTGACTAAGGATAAAATTTTAATATAAAAAATAGAAAGTATTTTACATGAATAAAATCACTGCAACTAGACTAAGGAGACAAGCATTGGAGTAGGAAAACATTTACACTTACCTCTGATAGTCTGATATCCAAGTCATATATGAGATTGAGATGAACAGATAACAAAAAATATTATCCAGTAATTAAGTGGCTGCAGTGAATATAAATGGTTTTCTTTTTTTAAATTGTATTTCTACCTTTTGTTTCTGCAGCAATGTAATTTCCAAATAAATTTCAGCCTTCCTTTGCCCAGAGAGCCATTCTTTTTAACAGAGAATCAAAAAGATAAGAGAGAAAAAATATTAGTTCAGTAAGAATAACCAACAGTCATTTCCCACAATATGAAATTGAATATTTTCCATAAGAATTTCAAGCCATCTACAACCATTTTTAAGAGTATTCCAAACCCTTTATTATAATCTGAATATAGATGAAAAGAACTCTGAAATTTTGCCTTACAGTTCTCAAAGTAGCAAAGTTATTTAAATATGACTATGGCTTATTTTTGAGGAATAATAGGCATTGAGGTGGCATAGTGGATAGAGAGTTTTGTATCTGGGCCTTAGAATCAGAAAGATTCAACTTCATGAGCTTGAAACAAGCTGCTGACCCATGAGTCTGGGCAAGTTATATTGGTTAAGTAGTTTAACTCTGTTTGCTCGTGTGTAAAATGAGATGGAGAAGGAAATGGTAAAAGACTCCAGGATATACCAAGAAAATCCCACAACGGATTATGAAGAGGCAGATATGACTGAAAAGACTAAGCAAAACCAGCAATGGGAAGAGAGACACATTTATCCAGTTTCAGTCAAGCTTCTAAAAGGTCCACATATTTTTCAAAACAATTTGGAATAAAGAACACTAGTAAACAAGTTGCTTATGTCCTTTCTCTCAATCTCACTACTTTGCATATAGATCAAGGTGGCCAAAGTCAGAAAGAACAATCCTTTGTATAAGAAATTATACATAATTTTTATCAATTTTAGAAAAAATGTTGAAATGACAAAAATGTCCAGTTACTAGAGGATGGTTGAACACATATAAATGTGATGAACTATTTATTGAATTGTCAAAACTGAAGAATATTACAAATTAGGATAAAGAGTCAAAAACTGGGGTGGCTAGGTGGTGCAGTGAATAGAGCACCGACCCTGGAGTCAGGAGTACCTGAGTTCAAATCCAGCCTCAGACACTTAACGCAAAAAAACTAGCCGTGTGACCTTGGGCAAGTTACTTAACCCCAACTTCCTCCAAAAAGCAAAAAAAAAAAAAAGAGTAAAAAA
>JAQQSW010012361.1:0-12543 GCA_028646575.1 Pseudocheirus occidentalis | reverse complement strand
TAGCACCTCTATTAGCTGTTCTTAAGAAATATAATAAAAATATATTATATCTCATTTTATTGATGTTTGTTATTTCGGAGTCATTTTCTTTCATTTTCTGTTTTGGAAATGGTAAGGAGCTTCTATAAAAGACATGGGAAAAAATTCTTCATGGCACCTTTACATATCATGGTATAGTGAAAGTAATATTTGACTTGTCGTCAAAGTCATCTGAGTTTGAGGGCCTTTAACTCATACACAAAACTTTGAAAATCTACTTGGGTCTCAGTTTTTTTTTCCATTTGTAAAATGGAAATAATAATACTAATTATGAGCTACACCGAGCTTATAAAAAAGCTAAAGTATTTTATAAATTTGAACTATTATTATCACTGTCCTCATTATTATTAGGTAATCATCATCATCTTCATGGTCTTAAACACATTCAACTAAAGTGTCAGGTGAGAAAACACTAGGCCTACCGGAAATAATTAAGATAGATGGAGCAGTGGTTAGAACTTCAGGCCTGGAGTCAGGAAATCTCATCTTTCTTCATCAAAATCTGGCTTCAAACACTTGCCAAATGAGTGACCATGGGGAATTCACTTAACTCTGCCTCAGCTTCCTCATCTGTAAAATGAGCTGGAGAAGGAAATTGCCAAACCATTCTAGTATATTTGCAAAAACAAAACAAATGAAACAAGTGGCCTCACAAAGCATAGGACATGACTGGAACAATGGAAAAAACTGAACAACAACAGCAAAACATGAAATAAAGGGCAGTAGCCTTACTCTCTGTAAAGGTAGTTATGTCATAATACATACTCCTACACAGAAGTCATAATGCCCTTTTATCCTTCTGAAGTCCTTATATAAAGGTAGACTGCCCATGTGGTTGTAGATCAGTCAGAGAACCTAGATTACCTGTTGTTAAGGAGAGAATTGATTCTTAAATAAATGATCATTTTTTGCCACTAAACAGACAACAAAAATTATTACAATCAAACAAAAGTTAAAAGAAATATTATCAGATAATTTTAGAGCCCCAAACTAGAGAATATTTAAACATAGGCATGCTATGTTAAAGACAGAAAGAATCTTAGGAAATGAACACTACTATGGACCCATTCCAATTGAAGTAAACAAAACAAGTGAGTCTCCCCCTCCCTCCTTCTCTCTCCATAAACACACACACACACACACACACACACACACGAGTGAAAATACACATAAAATTGTAAATTCACTTATATACATTTATTTAATACGTTTGTACTAATATAAATGCTATATAGAGAGTGTAAGTTCATATAAATATATACATATATCTATATTTGATTTACACATATACATTCTTGGTTTTGCTTACTTTGTATTTATGTAAGTGGATGTATATTTACATATTCTGTACATGTTCATAACAGTAAGAATAGATGAGAGTTTAAAACCAAGGCTAGCAAATTATAATGACCCAGCTTCAAGCCAAAAACAGATTTAATAAGACATCTTTGCAAAGGTAAAGAGACCCTCAATGTGATAGACTACAAATAATAACATGTTTTAAAATATGATCGTTACTTTTACATTTTTTATCGTAAAAAATGGCTCTCTTGGAAGAGGTGCAAGGTATTATTGATTTGGTGATAAATTTAGATTTTCAGCATACTTTTTAAAGAGAAAATAATTCCAGGACTGTAAGGAAACATAATTTTATTCAGTTTAAGGAATTTTTATTGATCACTTGCATGGAAAATTAAGAGAGACAGAGATAGAGAGACAAAGACAGAGAGACAGAGACAGACAAAGATAGAGATTTCCTTAATTCATTCCCCACCAGCTGCACTGCTTTGATCTGACTCCACAATAATAATGCCTTTCCACTGATTGAGGAAAAGCATATCACCAGAACACTCACCATCATGGAGATTGCATGAGTTTTAGTATGCACAGCTCATCAGTACTCTCAGTTGTCTTAGACTGTGAACAGTGGAGGACCTGAACCTCCCCCTCTCTAAACTTGATAAATATAACCTTAAAATAAACAAGAAAAAAGTTAAGAAAGTGAACAGAATTTTAGAAAAGTTAGATATAGTAGACCTATGGAGAAAATTGTATGGCAATATAAAGGTATATGTGTTTTTCTTAGTGGTACATAGCACAAACACAAAATATGACCATGTTCTAGGGCATAAAAACCTCACAATCCAATGAAAAAAATCAGAAATATTAAATGCATCCTTTTCAGGTCATGATGCAATAAAAAATATATGTAATAAAGGGTCATGGAAACATAGAATAAACATTAAATGGAAACTAAATAATCTAATCCTAAATAATGAGTGGGTCAAAAAACAAATCATAGAAACAATCAATAACCTCATTTGAAAGAATGACAAGAATGAGATCAAATACTAAAACTTTTGGGATGCAGTGAAAATGGTTCTTTGGGAAAGTTTTATATCTCTGAATACTTAGATGAATAAAACAGAGAAAAAAAATAGTTCAAAGAATAGGACATACAACTCAAAAAGCTAGAAAAATAACGAATTAAAAATCCTCAGTTAAGTACCAAATTAGGAATGCTAAAAACCAAAGGAGATATTAATAAAATTGAAATTAGGAAAACTGTTGAACTAAAAAATAAAACGGATAGCTGGTTTTATGAAAAAATTCAATAAAATTAATAAAACTTTGGTTAATATTTTTTAAAAAGAAGAAACCTAAATTACCAGTATCAAAAATTAAAATAGGAAATATGCCACAAATTAATAGAACATTTTAACAATGATTTGAAGTTATTTTGCACAACTCTATGCCCATAAATTTGACAATCTTAGTGAAATGGAGGAATATTTGCAAAACTGTAAATTGTCCAAATTAACAGAAAAGGAAGTAAAATACTTACATAATCCCATCCTTGAGAACATAAATTGAACAAGCCATCAACTTTTCCCTACGGAAAAATCTTTAGGGTCAGATGAATTTAAAATCAATTTCTATCAAACATTTAAAGAAAAATTAATTTGAATACTATTTTGACCATTTGGGAAAACAGGTGAAAAAGAAGTCACACCACATTCTTTTTAAAATGCAAATATGATACTGATACTTAAATCAGGAAGAGTCAAAACAGAGAGAGAAAACTATAGACCATTTTATCTATTGAGTATAGATACAAAGATTTTAAACAAAATATTAGCAAAAAGGTTACAGCAACTTATCATGACAATAATACACGTTGATCAGGATTTCTACCAGGAATGCTGGGCTGACACAATATTAGGAAAATGATCAGCATAATTGATCATATCAACAACAAAATTAACAGAAAACATATGATTATTTTCAAAAGATATATTAAAAATCTTTTGATAAAATACAGCACCCATTCCCATTAAAAATACTAGGGAGCACAGGAATAAATGTAGCCTACCCTAAAATGATGAGCAGCATCTACCGAAAACCATCAACAAGCATCATATGTAATGAGGATGGGCTAGAATCATTTCCGATAACATCAGGGGTGAAAGAAGAATGCTAATTATCACCACTGTTATTCAATATTGTACTCTAAATGTTAGTATTACAGGAAGAGAAAGAAATTGAAGGAATTAGACTAGGCAAAGAAGAGACCAAGCTAACACTCTTTGTAGATGATAAGATGATATAATTAGAGAATTCTAGAGAATCAAGTAAAAAAAATATTTACAATGAAAAAAAAACTTTAGCAAAGTTGCAGGACAAAAAATACTCCCAAATAAAAGACATGCATTTCAATACATTACTAACAAACCCAACAGTAAAAGAAGGAGAAATTCTATTAAAAATTCCTGTAGACATTATAAAATATTTGTTGTTCTATCCTCCAAAGCAAACCAAGTAACTATATGAACACAATTATAAAACATTTTTCTCACAAATAAAGTCATATTTAAATGACTGTAAAAGCATCACTTACTCATGGGGATGCTGAGCTAATATAATAAAAATGACAATTCTCCCTAAATAAATTTACTTAGTCTGTGACATACAAATCAAACTACTAAAAGTATTTTATAGAGTTAGAAAAAATAACAAAATTCAACTGGAAGAAAAATTGTTTCAGAATATCAAAGGAAATCATGAAAAGAAATGGAAGGAAGGGTAGCCTATTCATACCAGGTCTTAAGTTGTAGTATAAATCAACATTTATCAAAACTTGTTGATGTTGGCTAAGGAATAGTGGGGTGGATAAGTGGAATCGGTCAGGTACGCAAGACACAATAGTCAATGACTATTGTAATCTACTGTTTAATAAGCGCAAAGACCCTAGCTTCTGGGATAAGAACTCACTATTTGACAAAAACTGCTCGGATAACTGGGAATTAGAAGTACAGAAACTTGGGGTGCACCAATGTCTTATATCCTATACCAAAATAAAGTGCAAATTCTTCGATGATTTAGATAGAAAGGCTGATACTATAAGTAAAACGGGAAGGCAAGGAATAGTTTACCTCTCAGATTTATGGAGAATGGAGGAATTGATGACCAAACAAGAGATAGAGAACATTACAAAATGTAAAATGAATAATTTTGATTACATTAGACTAAAAAGGTTTTGCACAAACAAAGCCAATGGAACCAAGATTAGGAGGAAACAAAAACCAGGAAAAGATTTTTTACAAGTGCCTCTGATAAAGGCCTCATTTCTAAAATATACAGAGAACTTAGTCAAATTTATAAGAATACAAGTCATTTCCCAATTGATAAATGATCAAAAGATATGAAAAGGCAATTTGAAGAGGAAGAAATTAAAGCTAATTGAAGTCATATGAAAAATGCCATAAATTACTATTGATTAAAGATATGCACATCAAAAGAGCTCTGTGGAATCACATCATACCTATCATTTTGGCTAACATGACAAAGCAGCAAAAAATTTAATTGTCAGAAAATATGTGGGAAAAGTAGAACACTAATTCATTGTTGGTGGAGCTATAAACTGATCCAATTATTCTGGAGAGCAATTTAGAACTATTCCCAAAAAGTTATAGTAATGTTTAGATCTGTTGATCTATCAATACCACTTTTACATCTGTATCCCAAACAGATCACAATAATGGAAAATGGCCCTCATGCACAAAGATTTTTATAGCAGTCCTTTCTGTGGTGTAGAAGAACTATAAATTGAAGGACTACCCATCAACTGGGGAATGTCTGAACAAGTTGTGGTATATGAATGTAATGGAATACTATTGTGGTATAAGAAATGATGAAAAGGAAAACTTCAGAAAAACCTGGAGAGACTTATATGAACTCGTGCTGAGTTAAGTGAGCAGAACCAGGAGAACACGGTCCACTGAAACAACCACACTGCGTGATGACTGACTTTGATAGACTTAGCTCTTCTCGGCAATGCAAGGACCTATCTATAACAGATCAAAATCCTCATGGAAAATGTCATCCTCACCCAGAGAAAGAATCATGAAGTCTGAATTCAGATCAAAGAATAATATTTGTTCTTACTTTTTCTTTTATTTTTTTTCTCGTGCTTCCTTTCATTCATTCTACTTCATTTATATGACATGACTAACATGAAAATATGTTTAACAAGAATGTATATGTGTAACTTTAATTGTATTGCATGCTGTCTCAGGGAAGGGGCAGGGGATGGAGGTGGAGAAAATTGAAAACTCATTAAAATGAACTTTGAAAACTAAAAATAAATTAATTTATAACTAAGTAACTAAATCACACAAAGAAGGGGCAATTTATTTGAAATCACAGCCTACCAATAGCAAGAGTGAGAATTTTAAATTACATTTTCAATTACAAGTCTGATGGACTTCCCCTGTCTTCCTAATCTACCAAATCATGCTCTCTCCATGGTAAAATCAAATATTAATTCTGAGGGTGGCAGGTGGGGTCATAATGAATGTACCCATAGTAATAAAATCTAGTAATAAAACTCTACTTGCTATGATATTTCTATTATCACTGAGTGCTTCATTACTGGATGATCCTTAATGAGTTGGCAATTATTGCCTTTTGGAAGGCAATGCCTATTTTTTCTAATAAATTTATGTTAATTTTCCATTTATTTCAAATGCAATATCTTTAAAGATACTTTTTGTGGAAACAATTTCTCCAGTTAACTGTTTCCATTTAAATTCTAACTGAATTGATTTTGCTTGTGCAAAAGCTTTCCAATTTTCTATATTTGAAATTGTCCATTTCATAAAATTAAAAAAGATTTTGTAAAAGCAAAATCAATATGATTGGAATTAGATGTGGAAAAAGTTAAATGGGAAGAAATTTTTCAGCCAATTTCTCTGATAAATGCTGATATCCAAGATTTATAGAGAAATTATATAAATATATAAGAACAAGATATATTCTTCAATAAAAAGAAATGCCAAGGATATGAACAGGAAGTTTTCAAAATTATAACTGTGAACTACCAACAATTGTATGAAAAGTTGCCCCAAATCATTAATAAAAATAAATGCCAGCAGTAACACCTCCTAGGTTCTCCATCTTACCCATCAGAATTGGAGAATGGAGGAAAAGAGAAAATTCTGGAAGTATTAGCATACAACAGAACTCTGTATAAGTGGAGCTCTATATGGGTCGCACCATTCTAAAATGGAATTCAGAAAGTTTTGGAAGGCAGTGTTATACAGTGGATATGGATCATGGCAGATCACTATAAATATTTGCTTCACATGATGGCAGTTTTACCTAGGGCAATTCATGAAGCTTAAAGTGCTCTTGGCAACTAAGAATTTAAGTTGTAGAGAATGTACTTACTTCCTATTAATAGAAGAGTTTCTTTTTCTGAGTTCCCTGTATCAATGGAATCACAGTTCTAAAGTCTATCCTTATTACTATCTCTAACTAGAACTGTACCCAAAAAGGTCAATGAATTGTATATTTTCATTGACTCAGTAGTACCTTTATTAGGCACATATCACATAGTTTAGAAAGAGAGAGAAAGCACAGATGTGTGCAAAGCCCATTTATAACATTATTTCTGCCTTTTAACTTCTTCTTTCTTTTCCTCTTTCTCTCCCTTCCTTTCTTCCTCCCTCCCTCCCTCCTTTCCTTCCTTCCTTCCTTTTCCCCCTCCTTCCCTCTCACCTTCCTTCCTTCTTTTCTTTCTTTCTTTCTTTCTTTCTTTCTTTCTTTCTTTCTTTCTTTCTTTCTTTCTTTCTTTCTTTCTTTCTTTGTTTCTTTCTTTCTTCTCTCTTCCTCAGCTCCTTATTTCTTTTTCCCCCTTTCTTTTCCTCTTTATTTCATTTGGCAGCAAAGAATTTGCAACAAAGGAAGTGCCTAGAACTGATGTTTTTCTGAAGAAATCATGATATATGGGTGTAATTAAACTTTTATTTCATCATAAGAAATAATGAAATGGAAAAATCTTGAAATATCTTTATATCCTGAAACAGTGGAGTCAGTATTCTTTTGCAGTGTTCTGCAGCATGCCTTCCAGACTGATGAAGACACAGAAGCTATGTGGGCACATCAGCCAGGGCCAGGGGCACATCAGCAAGTACCAGGAGCACCTGGGAGGCCATGGCAATGAAGGTGTCACCAGATCAACTTCGACAAATATCATACAGGTTACTTTGGAAAACTGGGTTTGAGGAATTGCCACTTGAAGGAGAACCAAAGCCACTGCCCAACTGTTAACCGTGATAAGCTGTGGACACTGGTCGGTGAGCAGACCAGAAATAATGCTGTTAAAAACAACAATGTTGTGCCTATCATTGATTTTGTATGCTACAAAGTCCTAGGAAAAGGGAAACTCCCCAAGCAGCCATTAATGGTGAAGGCAACATTCTTCAGCAGACAAGCAGAGGAAATAAAATCAAGGGTGTTGGTGGAGCCTGTGTCCTTGTGGCACAAAAATCCAATGGTAATCAAATAAAACAAATGACTTTATTAAAAACAACAACAACAACAACAGTGGAGTTAGTAGAGTGACAAAATGTTTATATGTATGTATATGTATATATATACATATATATAAAATGTAAAGGAAAATTATTTCAAAAGACTTAAAATAATAATCATGGATTTACGAATACCAATGTTCGAGCTTATCTTTTACCTATCAGTAAAGACACAATGTGCTAGAGGAGGAGAAGTCATACAATTTTAGGTATGAGAAATTTATGGATTTGTTTTTGCTTTTTACATTTCTTTCAGTGGAGAACCCTTTTTTGAAGGGGAGATGGCTTAGTAATATTAATGAACAATCTTCAGTGAAATATTTTTAATAGATAAAAGAGAGTTCAGAACACTTCATAAATGGAAACAGCTAATGTAATTTTCTTACTAGCTTACTAAATTCAATATACATTTAGAAAAAAAAGTATGCTACAAAATTCCACAGTTTCATATACAAGCCTACTTTTCATTTCTCTTTTTGTATTGACTTGTTTGTTGATGCTGTTTATATGTTTGTTCATTAATGCCAAATGATAAGGAGTACATATGTTAAAGTTCATATCCTGGGTTATAATTATTGTAATGTTGAATTAAGTCTGCTCTCATGTGTACTACAGATAGTATAGGCATTGGTGAATTCATGACCCTGGTCATTTATTTCTGAAATATTAAGGAGGAAAAGCAACATGCCCTGAACCAAAGTAGAAAATGTGTTTCAATTTTGAAGGAAGTGGTGCTGGGGTAAGATAATATACAGTTCAACTTTTAAATTCCTAGAAAAAATTAAAATTAAAGAAATGATTGGTGAAATTCGACAAATAGAAGTAGCAAGCCTAAATACAAGAATGGCTTCAGGAACAGCTCATATGAGAGTAACTAGTCTACCTTTTGTCTTTATAACTTCTTTTTGACCTGGATGAGGTTACAAAAGTTGTAGATAAAGGGAATACTGTAGCTATATTAATCTACCTGACTTTTAGAAAATACCTCATAGTATTTTTTTTTATTTTTTTAATTGACAGATGTAGACAAAATGACAATTCAGTTAGGTGGATTTTTAACTGCTTCAATGACTGGAATAAAAAAAAACATAGGCATTTATAATTTCATGCTGGTTTGGTGGGAGGTTTCAAGTGAAAGTCCAAGGTAACTGCTTGATCCTATTCTAAAATCTTTGACTTAGGGGACAGCAAGGTGGTGCAGTGAATAGAGAACCTGTCCTGGAGTCAGGAGGACCTGAGTTCAAATCTGACACAACACAAAAAACTAGCCGTGTGATCTTGGGCAGTCAGTTAACCCCCATTGCCCTCCAAAAAGCAAAAAAAAATCTTTGACTTGTATAAAGGCAGAAAAAAGTAGATTTAGCACATTTCACATGACAAAAATAGGAGGGATAGCTAACATGACAATAGTGAATCACAAGAGTCTTCAAAGGCTAGAACATAAATGTATTACTAAGGGATTCATTTCCCACCTGGCTCTACTACTTTGGACTTTATCATGGCCCCAGAAATCTCACCCAGCAAATTCATCAACCTTAGAGATTTTATCATTGTTGGTACTCACAAGTGTGATGCTCAATCTTGATCTGTATCCTCAATATTCTCTCTCTGATTGGAAGCAGAGAGATAAAACAAAGAGGTCCTCCTAAGGCTTCCGTTTAAAGGGGTCTGTCTCCTGGGATGCACTTCTTTGTTCATCATCATGCCCCTGTGACTCAGTGACCTCCAGTCTTCTAATGCCATCCACAAGCAGCTTTCCAGAAGAATGCTACTGTAAGCAGTTTTTAAGGTTCTGATTATACAGTATAGTGAACACTCTATTTATTCCATAACAAATTGAAGCAAAACATTCAGAGAAAATCAAGGTAGAGCATTCACAATATTACAACTTATCACAGAAAATCACAATATAGTATTCACAACAGCTTATCATTAAAATGGCTGCATAGTTTCCTCCATAGTAGCCACAAAGTTTTGAACAAAGAACAATCATCTGGTATCCCTAAGGAGTTTTGACTCTTTACTCAGTTATTCAGTCATTTCAAAGTACAATAATCAAAGTCTTCCACTCAGGGGGAAACTAAGTTAACTCAATCAGCACTTACTTAGCACTCAGTTACTAAGTATCATTAATCACTTAACACAATTATTAGAAAATATATAAGTCCTCCATCCCTACGTCACTAGCAAAGCATATTATCATCATAGCTTTCAATACCCAAAGACTTTGCTTCATCTTGACCCAAGGGAAGTTCTCAGTAATCTCTGCTCCTGGGGAGACAGCACTTAACAAAGCAACAACATGCATTGCCAGCATCCTCATCAATTCACTCTCTCCCTGCAGAACAGGCTCAGAGCCCCTGAAAATATCAGCAAGACCCCCTTCCAGAATTTCTGTAAACATGTAATAAGAAAATCCTTCTTCAAGGCTTCTGAGCCAACATCAATGTTCCAGGACCTCTGAAACATCAGCACTGTCCTTTACCAGCAGACAAATCTGGCAAAACAACATCAAAACAGACAGATACGATACTGGCACCATATCCATGCTTCTCAGTCCTACTGCAGTTTAGCTGGCACTAGGACCCAGAAGATATCTCAGCTTGCTCCCAGAATCAAAGTCACTCCTACTAGGTTTGCAAAATCAAAATCATTTTCTCCAGCCTAGGGGAGCACTTTCCTGTTTAGCCTTCCTGGCGGCAGCAACTCCAGCCTCCACCATTCTTGTCTGAAGAAAATTCTGACTCAGTTCTCAGTCAAAATCTGAGCTACTCAGCTCAGTAGGAGCCCAGCCTCCAGATGCTGCTTAGAGAAACACACTCTCTCTCTCCAGCAGAACAGATTCTGCCACGAGATTCTGGTCTCAAGAACTTCTGACTGTGCCTCTCTGGAGCTTTTCTTATATACACACAAATTTGGCTTCCTATATCAGCCAAGCCTTTCCTGTTATGTCAGAAACAAGAGCCAGGAATTCATACCTTCTGTTTCTTTCACAGAGGTTGGATTAGTTACTAAGGCTGTTGTTCTCAAGCTTCCTAATGCTGTGATCCTTTAATACAGTTCCTCATGTTGTGGTGACCCCCAGCCATAAAATTATTTTTGTTGCTACTCCATAACTGTAATTTTGTTACTGTTATGAATCATAATCTAAATATCTAATATGAAGCATGTATTTTCTTTGTTACAAATTGAACATAACCCACAGGTTGATAAGCACTATACTAAGTGATAAGTAAGTGCTTACTTGCCAATACAAAAACAAGTCTTCAAATACAAATTAATTACCATTACAAAGCCCCTCCTTCAGCTTCCTTTTGTGTATTTTCTCCCCTCCCCATTATATCATAATCTCCTGGTTTCAGGGTCTGTCTTTCTCTTTTAACAGTTTTTTATCCTCAACACTTAGTACCATGCTGTCATATAGTACAAACTTAGTAAATATTTATTGACTGACTGTCTGTTGTTCAACAAGCACAAATGTAATGAACCTTACACTTTGATAAAATGAACAAACAAACAACTACTAAAACAAAAACATTTACAATTTTAGGAATGTAGAAGTATGACAATGCGGTGTTTTATTAGAAAAATACAGGTGGAATTAATTTGAAGAGTATAGATTATGGAATATAATGATGAGCAGCTAATGCAGACTTTTTGCTTTGTTTTGTTTGAAATTTCTTTTTTCTGAACTTAAGAAATAAAATAAGCAACTTCATAATTTAGTAGAATAGACAAATGGTCTGTGTACATGAAACTTCATATCTATTTTGTACAAATTGCTATTTCTTTTAAACATATGATGAATATTTTCGTATATATTCATATCCTATATTAATATAGTTGTATCATATACTAACATGTAAATATATTTATAATAAAAGTGTTATAATGAACTTGTTTCCATTCATGTATGAATATGAACATATGTACATACATGTTTTATGTATGCATATATATAAATCTATAATGTAATGCTTCTATTTATCTGTTCTTTATCTGGATGCAGACAGTATTTTCCTTCCTGTGTCCTTTGCAATTAATTTGGTCATTTATAATAGTAACAGTTTCAGTCAATTAAGGTTGCTCTTTTTAAAAAAAACAATTATATATATATTTAAAATTTTTTAAATTTATTTTCTTTTTTACATCTTTAATTTCCATGAGATTTGAGTTACAAATTTTCTGCCTATCATTCCATACCACCTAACCCAAAAGACAGATCCCATTGTAAAGCCCCTCCCTTGATCTGTTCTCTTTTATATACTCCTCCAACAACTCTTTCTCATAGTGCAGGGAGGGCCTCCCTAACCCAGTCTCTATACATCTTAATTCTCAGTTGCATGTAGTTAATAATAATAATTATATACACACATATGTACATATATGTTATATACAGTATATATTATATCTACATATCTATGTATATGTGTGTATACATATATATAAACATTTGATTGTAGAGCTTTAAATTCTAGATTCTTTTGGTTCCTCCCTCATCACCCACCCTCACTGGAAGGACAAGCAATTCAATTCAGGCTGTACATGTGTAATTACAAAGGACATCTCCACAGTGGACATGCTGTAGTAGACCGATTATATGTGCCTCCTTCCTATCTCACCCCCCCCC
>JAQQSW010012360.1:0-12543 GCA_028646575.1 Pseudocheirus occidentalis | reverse complement strand
TTCCTTCCTTCTTTCCTGCCTGCCTTCTTTTCTCTATTCTTCTTCTTCTACTACTTCTCCTCCTTCTCTTCCTTCTTCCTCTTCTTCTTCTTCTTCTTCTTCTTCTCTTCTTCTTCTTCTTCTTCTTTTTCTTCTTCTTCTTCTCTCTCTCCCCCCCTCTCTCTCTCTGTCTCTGTCTCTCTCTCTCTCTCTCTCTCTCTCACACACACACACACACACACACACACGCACATGCACACGTCTAACCTTAAAACATTACCAAATTAGTACCACTTCTTTCTAATTTGATGTGATAGGTGAAACCTGGATCAATGTTGTTGCCTTTTCCAGGGCTACTGGGAATAGGAGTGAATTTTCTGTATCCTCTGCTTGAATATCTTTCCTTCCTTAGAGTGATAGCATCAGGAAGTATTTCTGAAAGCTGAGAAATCCTACCTTCATGATGCTCAGTGTAATATGTTCTCTCACAATCCAGAGGCTATCTCTGCTTCCCCTATAGCTGTCTCCAAAATATCTCATGCAGAAGAGGCATTAGGCTGGTTCATTTTGAGCCCCAACTATAGAACTAAGTAGAATAACTGGAAGCTGAAGAGTGTTAGACTTAGAAATAATTTAAGATATCAAGTCTTAACAATTAAAGTTGTCCATAAGTACCATGAATTGTTTTTTATTAAGTAGTGACTTTTTCCATCCTAGTATTTGTATTTAAGAGAAAGTTCATGTTGTTCAAGACACCTCTGTGATCCCTTCCAGCTCTGAAATTCCTCTTGAATTCTACAGTACTATGCAAATGCAGGCTTTCTTGAAAGATGAGCAAGGTTCTGAATCCAATTTCCCATTGTTTGCATCAATAGCTCCAAGTGATATAATGGGTAGAGTGCCAGACCTGTAATCAGAAAGAATCTAATTTAATCCAGCATCGGACACTTACCAACTGTGTGATCTTGGGTTAGCCACTTAACTTCCACTTGCCTTAGCTTCCTCATCTACAGAATAGGGATAATGAAAGCACCTATCTCCCAGGGTTGTTGTAAATATCAAATGAAATAATAATTGTAAAGCACTTAGCACAGTGCTGGCAGATAGTCATTACTGTTGTTGTTGTTCGCCCTTCATTTTCAAAGAGGATCAAGACAACACAGAGTGAAGTCTTGACTCATGATTGAATTGGATTTGTGAGGAAGAATTGCATGAAGTCTTCAGCCTCACTCTCTCTTCCAGAGTCATCAAAGTCCAATGGCAGGACAAAAGTCAGGATAACTGGTGATAGCCCAGGATGAGGTAGATAACTTTGGTATCTTTGTGACAAGTTCTGAACACTCCACAATTGGTTGTTGGCATTCCTGGGCTGCCGGGGTTCCTCTGTCAGAACATGAGTTCTTTCTCAAGAAGGAAAAAATAAACATATGTATGTGTGTGTGTATATATGCATGCATGTATGTGTATCTATATGCACATATGTATGTATATTCAATCTTATTATGAACTAATATGTTGTGATACTATAATAATATGTAAAATACATATGTATGTACATATTGCATGTGTGTTCAATCACTATAGCAGAGAGTATCCACCAGGGAGTCCAAATTGAAGAGGGATTACCAAGGGATGTTGAATTCTACCCATTGCTTTGGCTGAATGATGACATTTTTCTGAGGGCATTAAGCTGGGGAACACTGCAAAAACTTCTAAGGGAAATCTGAAAATAGATGAGAGCTGGCTAGTAGGAAGCAAGTCTTTAATGTAGTATTTTGCCCTGCTAAATAAAGTGCTTTTGTACAGTCAACAAACAATAGTGGAATTTAGGATTTCTAGTAAATTATGCAATTATAATAGGATCTGCTGTAGTACAGTGTCTGAAAAAAGCCTACCTGTTCCCTTCTAATATTTTCATCAAGGATACCTTTAGTGAAAATGCAAACTATTCTCATAAAAAAAACTGGGTAGAGGGGAGAAATTAGGAATGAGTAAATATTTATTGAAAAACTCAATTTCTTTTTCAGTATGATCTGATATCTTTTACTCTTAGGTAGCTTGAAAACTGATTATATCTTTACATTTTTGTACTTTCCATCATTGAACTCTTTGGTCTTCAACTATTTTTCATATTTTTTTGTTCTTTTTGTTCCACTTTTTCTTTTTCCCAAAGCTCACATTGCGACTGTGTTGGTACAGTCCAAATTTAATGTTTTAGCTGTCATTTTTAAAGAAAAACTGTAGGTCCTAGAAATCTTGGCAGAGCTCACTCATATTTAACCATTTCATACTTAAATGCCCTGAATTAATTAGGTCTCACACCAAGGTAATGGAAAACTTATTTGGTTTCATACTGTCTTAGTAAAGCAATAGTACTCATAATTTTTCCATTTTCTTGCACTCTATTACTCTACAAATGATTTCATATTATAAACCTGTGAGTTTTTTTTTTACTATTATGACTCTCATTTCAGAAGGAAGATTAAGCATTTCCTGACTCAAGTGATTTCTAGCAACTTTTGACTTTCTTCTTCTGGTGATTTCCTTATATCTGTTGTACCTTTAGGAAAAATGTGATAGTCCACATCAATCTCTATTCTTTTTTGTTTAATTGATTTGTTTATTTACTTTTAGTTTACAAGATTCGGTTCCATCAATTGGGGAATGCCTAACAAGTTGTGGTATATGAATGTAATGGAATACTATTGTGCTATAAGAAATGGGAAGGAGATGGACTTCATATTTACCTGGAGAGGCTTATACAAACTGGTGCTAAGTGAGAAGAGCAGAAGTAAGAAAAAGTTGTACACAGTCACACGTACATCATATGTGTGACGACCAACCTTGATAAACCGGACTCTTCTCAGCAACCCACAGCTATAAGACAACTTTACAAGTCTCAGCATAGAAGAAGATACCTACATTCAGAGAAAGATCTAGAAAAAACAGACTTTAAATGGAGACCTGAAGCAATACATGCTATTGTTCTTTTTCATCTTTGGTTTTGTTTCTTTCTTCCCAGTGTTCACTCCATTGGTTACAACCCTTCTATACAACCAGACTAATGTCCAATGTGCAGATCCCATACTTGATTGCATGCCGTCATGGGGGGCGGGGGGAGAAGAGGGAGGGGATAAAATTTGAAAATTTTAAAAATCTCTCTTCTTTATGGAAATTGTCTTTCTGCTTCAATAGTTTATTTAATTAGATCATATTAGAGTGGTCATAATTACATATATTATCTTTTCATTTTTGTTATTTCCTGTAATTTAGTGTTGATGTGGTTATTGCTATAAGTCAATGTCCTACCTATAAAGACAGCTGCTGTTGAAAGAACACCTGCACTGGAAGTCAGTTGTTTCCTTCCTATTAAGATATGTCCAGTTTCATTTATAACGATCTTTGCCACTCCAATTCTTTCCTTAAAAACAAACAAAAAAATTAGTGGAAAGTGAATATGAAGCTTCTGGCCTCTACTTTGCTCGTTTTCTTTTCTTGATCTTGAACCATGTTCTCCAAATTTGAGGGTTGTGAGGGACATCTTTTTGTCCACTTTTCAGTTAAAAATCGCTAAGTACTAAAATATATGTTGACTGAATCTCAAGGAGATTATAAAAGTCTTCACAGAATCCTATATCTTTCTATGTTCTGAAGCAAGTACTGGTGCATTACTGGTAGTTACCTTCATGGAGGACTTTTTGCTTATATTGGTCATTAGAACACCAGTGAAGATGATCAAACAAAGAGAAAAGGTCATCAATGAAACCCTTTAAGAAAGTATTGCCCTGCCTCTGCCACACACACACACACACACACATACTCTGAGAGAGAGAGGGCACGCACTCTTAAAAGATTAAACTGCAATAAGACTTTTGGGACAACACACATATTAAAAAAAATTATATGTGACACATTTATGATTTCTATGCAATCTACTTTTCCTGATCCTCTATGAATTGGGAAATATTCTTGTTTGTTGCTATTTATCTAGATAATAATAATTTTCAATGACCAACCATCCCATGGGATGATGCTTCTTTGAAAAAACCAATACCATCAATTCTTTTGTTTGCCTACACAAAGAGAATGTTTGAGTGAACTTTCTATTTAGACACAACTTCCTTCTGTCTTTTCATTTCATGTATCATGCAAATGTTAATATTGATATGATTTAGTTTCTCCAATGACTTGGTCAATGGAGAAGGATATCAAATTGAGAATAACAACATTTAAGTTCATGTTTATTTCTACCACTGCTTATCATCGCCAGATAAAAAGTAGGGATTCACAGAACTAGGAGAAATTTGATTTTCTTTTTTTTGTTACTCTAATTCACATGGTCAATGTATTCACTACCTAGCGGAGAGTCTATTGCTAATAGCTTTTGCATACTTATTAAAGCTGGTTCATGAAAATCAAACACTGCCTATAACCAGAACCATACTCTAAGTCTTTTGGGCATGGTAGAAATTGTCAGATCTTTTACTATCAAGGGGCATTGACTGAGAACTCAGAATCTCTGATAATGAAGCATTAGAACATTACAAGATATATACTCCACCAGTTAAATGTGTGATATCATAATAAATGCATTAGATAGGTATGAAGTAGTTTCTGAAATCTGAGAGAGAGTGTTATTCACGAAGGAAGATTTATGACACTCTAGCCTATCCCCAGGCATTTTCAAGCTAGTGGGTGGAACTGAAGAGTGATGATGGTGGTCAAAATGATGATAAAGTATTATTCACCACTTTCTATGTGCCAGGCACTGTGCTGAATGCTGGGAATAAAAATACAAGCAAACAAGACAAGGAAAATCTATGGACACTTTCTCATACTGTTTTTTTTCATAATGTAAGGAAATGCTAAGTTTTATTCAGAGGCTAATGAAAACAAAGGTGCCCCCCTGAAATCCATACACATGTTAATAACCTTTGCTCTACTTCAACTCTCTTCTTTTTTTTAAGGATAATACTGCTTCTTCTCCTCTACCACAGTGGGTAGGTATATAGCACAGACTACGGACGATGAATGTATTTGACCAACAAATTAGATCCCATGGAACCAGCAAGGGTGAATCAGAAGACAAAAAAAGTCAGAAAGACAAACCAATAGGCTAGATATTTGGACAAATATGGACAAGGTGAGTGGATAACCATCTTGTTTGATGCTAGGTGACCTCGAATCTTTTCAGTTAAGCAAAGGAGTGACAGATTCAAATATGAATGAACTGGGAAATCTATCAGTAAGGTCCAGGACTGGGGCATGCAGTCTCTCTTGTCCAAAACTCATGTTCTGTATAACACAGATTCCAACATGGTCAAATCTTCATCTTTAAAGCTAGAAACAAAGCTCTTCAGTAAGAACAGAACTATTCCTCAAAAAGCTTGTCTGTTACCCAATAACAAAAGAACGGTCTTTTCCTGGGTACAAATCCTATTTACTCAGACAACACATTTGCTTCTTTTCTTTTTCTCTCTCTCTAAGGCCGTCTCCAAATGTTCCAAAATGAAAGGGTCTATAGGAAACAAGCCATCAGTAAACTTGCCTCTAATTCAATATCTTTTTATACAAAAGTTATTTGTAAACTAATCAATAAACTTTTTTCCTTTTTGTTGTTTGCACCTTCAGAACTCTCAGCAGCAGCTGCTGAACCATGAAAGAGCTTTAAATAGAGATCCACCTCTCAAGGCCTCTTTTTTTCCCTATAGAACTTTAGAAACCAAACCAGGCTGTTTCCACTCGGGGCCATGTACAACTAATCTTTATGGAAATATTCAGATTGACTAAGTAAACTGGAGGGCTTTCTGTTAGGCAAAATAAGGCAGGTAAATGCATTTCTGCTGTAGAATAAATCACTGGTTTGAAGGCCTGTGTTTTCTTTCCAGCCAGCCCACCTTCCCCACTCCCCCATTCAGACCTGAATCCTAGAACTTTTTTTTATTCTTATTTTCATTCATTTACATATTTATTGATGTGTCCATTTGTTTATTTGTTTGTTTGTTTGTTTTTGCCTGCAGCACTAAAAGAAATTTCCACCTTTCTGTGCATTTGAGTTATATTGACAGGTCTTAGTGGAAAGACCCTCAGACCTGGACTTAGGTGGTATTTATAAGGTTGAATTTTCTCCTAATAACTTGTATGTGACCTTTAGAAACTCCCTTCTCCTGCTCTGGCCCTCAGTTTTCACCTCTGTGAAATAATTAGAGCCATCATTTATATATAAGTGCTTTAAGGTTTAGAAAGACTTTCCACATCTCGTCTCATTTATTTCTCACAACAACATTGAGAGATAGGTATTATCATTATCCCTATGTCACAGATGAGAAAATGGAGGCCAAACAAGTTTAAATGAGTGATTTGGGGTCACATCACTAGTAAGTATCCAAGGCAGGATTCAAGCCCACATCTTTCCACCTCTTAAATCCAGCTTTGTATTCACTGGCCTACAATGCTGCTAAAAATGATTGCTAGCATCTACATAACTAAGGTTTGTAAAAGATATTATGTATATTACTTCCATGGATAAAATGGGAAAGTCATTTTCATCTGTTATGAAGCATTGTCTCAATCAATCTTTAGATTTTGTGTGAAAATAGGCCTACAAAAGTTAAGTGACTTGCCCAAGGTTACTTAACCAATTAGTAGAAGAGCAAAAAAGAACAGAAATTTCCTAACTACAGTCTCAATATTCTCTCTATAGTTGAGGGTCTTCAGTAAATATAACACCTAAGTAAAATGTATAACCTGACAATTTCCAAAACCTGACGATTTCCAACTTTAATTTGTATTGATTTGCTTCTAAATAAAAATCGAGTAACATGCTTATTATGAATCTGCCTTCAGGACACCAAGCTTTTAGGAGAAGCAGCTGGGCTTGGGATAAGGGAGATCTGGATTCAAATCCAGCCTCAGACACTTCCTAGCTGCATGACCCTGAGCAAGTCTTTCTCAGTTTTCTCAACTGTACAATGAAAATAATAGCATCTATCTCCCAAGATTAGAGTAAGGATCAAATGAGATTTTTGTGAAATATTTTACCTTTTATATTATTTATATTTTATATATTTCTATATTTTAGTACAGTGCCTAGTACACAGTAGGCACTATATAAGTGTGTATTCTCTTATGTCTTATAGCACTAGCTAAACTGATGGAAAATTTGTGTCCTCAGGCAACTCTTCCCTGTTCCAACCACCTCTAGATTTAATCTGATTGTCTTTCAGATCTGACCTTTCAGTCACTTTGAGTTAACTGCTTGCCTCATCAGAATAAGGGACCACTATTACTTAGGGCTCTATAGATGGGGGAACCAAGTGCCAGAGAGAGGAATTATAAACCAATCATTGTCAGTCGACAAATACTTATTAAACACCTACTATGACTTGCCTCACAGTAACTCAGTAGAAAAGCCAAGATCCAGTAGAAACAGCCTAGCACAAAGCTTTGTATACAATAGGCTCTTAATAAATACTTGCTGTCTATTTATTGAATGGACTTTTGAGTAGGGAGAATGCTACATAGAACCTTCTCTCATAAAGGAGTGCAGGAGAGCAGTCATGCTCCGATACTCACCTTATCTACCTTATCACCTATGACTGGCCATACCACTCTTATCTTTATGTATGCTAGGAAGTAGGTAAATGATTTTAAAGCTTCATTTAGTTTATGAATTAAAATATTAGGGAAAAGGGTACCCACTGACATACTAGCTTGGCTATTTATCATTGTAAGACTTTCTTAAAACCAGACCAATTTCAGAATTCAGAATATACACTAACAGCCAAAGGCAAGTGAAATTAACATACCCAAGGAATAAATTAGTGCCAGTCTAGGTGAAGCATTGGGAGGCATTCCTGACTAGAGTCCAGTGAAAAGTCCTCCAAATCCAAAATGGCTGGGAAGGAGTGCTGCAGCCAGCGCAGTCTAGGCCTAGCTACCAGTTGAGGAAAAAAGAGAGAGAGAGAGAGAGAGAAAGAAAAGCTTAAAGCTAGCTGGATTACAGGAGAGAAACAGAGAGACAGGGATGGATTTCATGGTCTGTTTATTCCAGAGCTATTCCATACCAATCCACTGATACAAGAAAATCATAGGGTTTATATTCCTAATTTCGGGGGTAATTGCATCTTAAGCCTTGTCCATCCCTCAACCTCAGCCCAAGGTTAATCAGTCCTCCAAATCTTTATCCTAAAACCACCTCTGGGGGCACAATAGATCAGGAGTCCTAATCAGGACTTGCAAATGTACATACTTTAGATATTCACAAGGCCAATGAGAGCATCCACCAACAAGATTATACTGTCCTTGCCTATCTGCCCAATGCCCTTGTAGAATTGGAGTGCTAGTGTCCCGGGACCTCTGAAGGTCTTGGCCCCCAACATCGGAGGCCGGGAAAGATGGAAATCAAAGGTAATGCAAAGAGTGTAGGGTTCAGAGTCAAAGGGGCTGGTTTTGTCCTGGTTCTGCTAGAAAGAGAATCTCATTGGAAAAGCATCGCTATTTAGCAAGTCCAACCTGGCCTGGAGCAGGAATCTGCACCATTAGCCAGCTGATAGCCAGCCTCTGCTGATTATCCGCATTTTATCCTGGATATGATCCTTATTGGTACATAGGCATTTCCATGCTGTCCAATGCATCCCCATTGAATTGTGAGGGCCTTGAGAGCATGGAATGTTTGTGCCTTTTTTCTGTATACCCAATGCTTAGTAATTCTCCTAGGCTCATAGTAGGAGCTTTTAATGTTTGTTGATCCATTTTGATTTGACTCTGGCTAAAGCTCTTCAATGAGGAAGAAACATATGACCTGCCAGATCAGCCCAGAGCTCCAACACTCTGGAAGAATTTGTCTTGTTTTTCCTTATGCTGATGTAAAAATGAATCAACTCCAATAGAAGGCAAAACACATAGATATCCCTAGGCCTGGACTGAGTTCAAATCCAGCTTCAGACACTTAATAGCTGTGTGATCCTTGGCAAGTCATTTAACCTCTGCCTGACTCAGTTTCCTCAACTGTAAATTAAGGATAATAACAGCACCTACTTCCCAGAATTGTTGTGAGGGTCAAATGAGACAATGTCTGTAAGTGCTTGGCAGAGTACTTAGCACGTAGTAAGCGCTTAATAAATATTTTTTTCCTTCTTTCTTAACCCTGCCTTGCCATAATTTCTAGTAATTACTCCTGCTTTTTGTTTTCTGGAGCTAGAAGAGAAGTCTTTTCTCTCCTGAACTTTCCTCAGTCTGTAACATGCAAGATAGTACTAACACCCACCACACAGGCTTGTACCGAGGAACAAATGAAATGCTGAAAAGGAGAGGGCTTCTCAAGCTTTAAGTCGTTATGTAAATGAATTATTATTATTATCCATGTATAGCCCTTCAGGCATGTGAAGGCAGCTACTCTGGCCCAACTCATCTGACTCTCGTCCAGTCAAAACATTGCCACTCCCTTAAACCAATCCTTCTTGACTACCCACTACCTAGATGATCTTGGAAAAGTCACCTAACTTCCTAGGATCTTTTAGCTTGTTTTTTTCATCTATAAAAAGAGGGATTTAACTGGACATTTGACATAAAACTCCTGTGACCGTCCCAATGAAAGGCCTAAGATACTGACTTTTTTTTGACCTGACCAGAGATGATTACATAGAGCAAATATCATTCTGTATTTCCTTTAACTGTATTTTTTTTTCCTTTTCTTTTTCTCTCTCCTCCTCTACATGTTTTTTGGAGTTTCCACTTTGCTCAACACTTGGTGATGGTGGCCGTCCTTAAAACAAACACTTTGTGTGTGGTGTAGTCGATCATTGTAAGCCGCTCGACTCCACGGCTACAGTGATATAAATGGATCCCCACTCAATGGGATGGAGATTAATGGTAGGAGACCTCACGAGGCACAGTGGCTCCCGCTCTCCTCTCGTCAGTTGGCATTCACCCCACTCACTCAGCCACCGCACTAAGGGATATATAATAGACATGGGAAGACCTATAAAAGTAACATCTGAAACTGCTGTTGAGCTGAGTATTGATTTATTCATTACGATAAATTTTTTGTCATCACTCGGCAATTGCTCTATCGTGGGAAGAATTGATGTCTGTGGTTGGAAGCAAGGGCCTCCTGTGCAAAACTTTTTCCCCCTCCTGTAATTTCCTGTAATTCTTCTGAAGAATCATTATTCCTTATTACATGGCTCTGGCATGCCACCTATTTAGATAAATGCCTGAACAAGTATGCCGTAAATATTCATAGTTGCCTATGTGTCAACAATATATGTCGCTAATTAGATAATTTAGTGGTTCAAATAAATAAATAAGAAAATAGAAGTACACCCTGGAAAACAGTAGAGTGCAAAGGATTCTAATTGTGTGCCCATCAGCAAAATAGCCACTTACAGATATTTTCAGGAAAACCATCTCAGACACCAGATACCAACTCAGGGACCACCAGGATACTGTTTACTGCCAGCATAGCCATGAGCCAGTCATTTAACCTAATGGACTTTATTTTCTTCATCTAGAAAATAAGGGAAGATGACAATGATCTGTAAGGGTCTTTCCTGTCTGAAATATCATAATACTGTAAGTTATTGAGGTTTTCTGCATGCAGCCAACAAGCAAATGGACCCCTTGGATGGACAAACCATTTGTTTGGACCATCTCTGTAGTTTAACTCATCCTCCTCAAGCATGTCTACTAGAACTCATCTGGATGCAGAGGAAGTATGGATTGATGGACGGGCACATGTCTTCAGGTAGAGCGTGGGTGGAATGAAGCAAATACTTATGGAGGCTCTATATTAATATTTTTAGCTCTTCTTTGTAAAGGAGGAAGAGAAGGAAAATGAAAAAGGAGACATAATGGAAAGAGAACTGGACTTGGCATCAGAAGACCTACATCCTTGTGTGACCTTCATGAAGCAGGTCACTTTGTCTATTTTTCAAGTCAGTTTTCTTAGCTCTGAAATGAGGAGATTGCACTAAATGACCTCTTCTTTTTTGGCTCTAGTATCCTAGGATTATCTGAGGAAGTGGTAGAAGAGGAGGGAAAAGAAAAAATGGAGGAGGAAATTGGGGGGGGGGGAAGACATCAAGAGAAACAAGAGAAGGAAAAAAAAAGGAAGTCTGGGTCTTTGGAATCCTAATTATCCTGATTGATTGCCAAGGTTTTATCACGTTCACCAAGTAATCTGTGTAGACACCTGATCCAATGTTACTATGACTGCAATAAAACAATGACACTTATAATATTAATGACTAATTTTTATTATTATTAAATAATGAGATTTCTCTAAAGAGACCACGAGACTTCAAGCTCTAGAAATGGGTTATTACTTTCCCCAGTTTTCATGTGGTCTATTTGTGAAAAATCAGTTTTGCATATAACAGATGGAGTTCCCACCAGTGAACTACACCCTGAACTAGCTAGAGTGGGGGGGGCGGCAGGAAAGGAATAAACATTTATATAATGCCAACTATGTGTCTGGCACTATGCTAATTGTTTTGCCAATATTGTCTCAATTGATCCTCACAACAACCACATGGGGTAGATGCTAAAAATGGGTCAAAAAATGAGTCATAAATAGAACCAGTCTTGATGCTCCATACACACATGACTACAATATTTTATGCCCTCAAGCAGGTGGAGGGATGGAGAGACAGGGAAACCTCTTGGGAACAACTCACATGGGAGTGGGGAAACATATCTTTCCTGAACATGGGCAAAAGAGGTGATTTATCCACCATTTCTTTTCGACATTCTATTCACAGTCAGCCTGAAGATTTATTACAAACTCCTGAGGCTAGATTTAACCTAATTCTCTCTGGGATGCCAACCCTCTCCCAATGGATTGGGATTTCTAACCTTTTGGGTTTCTCAAATACAATATAGATAGGCTACAGTTCCAGTGCTTCCTGCTCAATAAGCTGTATTACATTGCATCAAATTATTCTTTTTTGTTTGTTTGTTTTTTTGCTTTTTTTTTTTGGAGGGCAGTTGGGGTTAAGTGACTTGCCCAAGGTCACACAGCTAGTTTTTGTGTTAAGTATCTGAGGCCGGATTTGAACTCAGGTACTCCTGACTCCAGGGCCGGTGCTCTATTCACTGCACCACCTAGCCGCCCTGCATCAAATTATTCTAATTAAGCTCTACCCACAGTTCCTCAAGAATACCACATGATTCCCTACTCCATGTGACTCATCATCTCCTTAATTCCAACTTTGCTTTCCAAGTTTGTGTGCCCTGATCTGATCCCAACAATCAATCGTAAGTTTCAAATATTTCTCATATTTTGACTCTATTTCCAGTGAATATTCACTCTTTTGCCTCTCCATTTTGACCATATGCAAAAATAATTGTAATAGGGACTACTTGGTAATATTGTTTGGAATGCAGTTTTGATATTGTATCAATAATGAGATATTCACAACACCCATGATGGTTATGAATATGTTGGTGTAGTTTTGGATCACAAAATATAGCAAACTCTCCACATGGAAGGCAGAACCAAGGCCTTTATTCAGAAGCCATAACACTGAGTCCCAAAACCAGAAGGACAAGTCCCAAAACCAG
>JAQQSW010012359.1:0-12543 GCA_028646575.1 Pseudocheirus occidentalis | reverse complement strand
ATCATAAACTCCTTGAAGACAGGAATTGTCTCACTTTTGTATGTGTATCTACAGTATTTGGCACATAGTAGTCTATAAATCTTTGTTGATTGATTGGTTAGCCATAAGCCCGAATCCCAAGTGCCCTTGGCATACCATCTGTCTCTTACAGAAATCCAGGCTCCCAGGATGACCTCCCCACCTCGTTTCTGCCGTTCTAAGAGGGGCTGCTGTGAAATTACTTTGCTTCCCCCTCGTATCACCCATTCCTAACATCAAGCAAAAAACTGGGACAATATATAGCACTCCTTTCTCACAATAACCTTGTGACGTTGGTGGCAAAAATACGAGGGAAAGGAAAATCAGAAACTGAAATGACTTTCCCAAGGTCACACAATAAGTGGCAAAGCTGGCACATCAACCCAAGTCTTTCAGATTCTCTGCCTGGTTCTCTTCCCACTGTGTTACACTAAAGCAGATTGTAATAGTTTGCTTATGAATTCAAGGAAGAAAGGCATGGCTCATATGCTCAGGGAACCCACCTAACTATAATTTATTGATATTCAAACAAAGGATAAATCAAGGGCATATGTACTTTTGTCACAGTCTTTTGTCCTGATTCAGGGATATTCCACAGTACTCCTGAAGCCCAGCAAGGAGCTGCTCAGCTCTTCCTGGTCTGTATTTTAGACTTAAATGGCTCATTGCCCCTAGTCATTGACCTGGCTTGCATACTACTACTACTACTACTACTACTACTACTACTACTACTACTACTACTACTACTACTACCACTACCACCTAGCATTTACGTAGAGAATTATTATCTGATTGGATCCCAACCCTGGGAGGTGGGTGCTATTATTATCCCCATTTTACAGATGATGAAACTGAGACAAAAAGGGGTCTCTTGCCCACTTTCATTCATGGTCATATTTAATAATAATATTGATAATAGCTAACATTTACATAACATTTACTATGTGAAAAGCATTGTGCTAAACTCTTTACAATTATTATTTCTTTTGATCCTCATAATAACCCTGAGAGGTAGGTGCTATTTTTATCTCCATGCTACAGTTGAAGAAATTGAGGCAGAGATTAAGTGACTTGCCCAGGATCACACAGCTAATAAGTGTTGGAGATTGAATTAAAACTCATGTCTTCCTGACTCCAAGCCTGGTGCTCTATCCATTGCACCATCCATACTTAGCCCTGAGTAACTCACTGCCCCTAGTCATTGGCATGACCTGAATTCTATCCTGGAGTGGATCACTGCCCCTTCCTCCTAAGGTGGTGTGATTTTACAACCACCGTGATCCTGGGTAAGAAAATCCCATGCCCCTATGAAGAAACCCATCAGAAATTAGCCAGAGAAATGCACACCCAGGTTGGTGGTACCATTTCTTTGGTGCTTATGACCCACCTGTCTCCTTGGTCTTTTTTGTTGATATTCCCAACAAAAGTACAGGTCTGTTCAGATTTTGTCATAATACAAACTAACAAACCAATGAAAAACAGGAAGGGGCATTCCTTGCCCAGGGGAAGTCCTTTGAAGGGCCAAGAATTTTGATCGTTGGTCGGTCATTTGAACAATTTAGTCCGTGTAAATTCGAATATATAAACAACTTAGACCTCGAGGCCACAGCTTCCCCACCCCTGACCTACTCGTTGATACTATAGCTTCAATCCCTTCATGCCCACACTATAGGATCGAGTCCAAACGCTTAGCCTGGCTATCTAGCCCTAGACTCCTCTCCAACGTTTTCACCCACTACTCCCTAACACAAACCTCCTGCCCATCCCGAAGGACTCTCTGATCTCCGGACCTACCATTCACACTCCCACACTACACCTTTTTTTTTTCTTTTTAACACTGTTTGATTCCCTTGAACGTCCTTCCCCATCACTGCCTAACTTCTCTCCGTCCTTCAAGTCTTTGTTGGAGGGTGCACACACTGTTGAAAGAAGGCTGTGTTTGAAGTCAGAGAAGTCAGAGAACCTGGCTTCAAAGATCCCATCTTTGCTATTTGCTGTTGTTTAGTTGTTTCAGGTGAGTCTGACTCTTCATGACCTTTTTTGGATATTGCAGTGGTTTGCCATTTCCTTCTCCAGCTCACTTTACACTGAGGAAACTGAGGCAAATCAGATTTAGTGACTTGCCCAGGGTCAAATAGCTAGTAAGTGTCTGAGGCTAGATTTGAACTCAAATCTTTCTGACTCCAGGCCCAGCACTCTATCTGCTGCACAACCTAGCTGCCCTTTCTACTTGTGAAAAGTACTGCTTTACCCAGAGGCCAAGCAAACAAGTGAGCAAGCCTCTCTACCTTTCCTCTCTATGGTTTTCTCACTTGGAGAATAAGGGGATGTGTATGGGATCACACTTTAGGTTCTTGCCAGCTCTTAGGATCCTCTCTATTCTCTCAAGCCATTCCTGTACAGTCTAATGCCCAGGGAATGATCCCTCTCTCTCTCTCCTGAATTCTTGCAGACTCTTCATTTGGCTTTTAGAGCATGCTACTAGTACTACAGCCAGGTGGTGCAGTGGATAGATAGTCCTAGAGTCAGGCAGACTCTTCCTGAACTCAAATCCAACCTCAGACACTTATTAGCTGTGTGACTCTGGGCAAGTCACTTAACCCTGTCTACCTCGATTTCCTTATCTATAAAATGAGCTGGAGAAGGAAAGGGCAAACCACTCTAGTATCTTTGCCAAGAAAACTCCAAATGGGGTCATGAAGAGTTGGCCACAACTGAAAATGACTGATCAATAACTGGTACTTTCTTCCATGTGGTTGTCTTGTCACCTTCACTAAACTAGAGACTATAACCCACAATAACACTTCTTTTTTCTGTAATGCTTCAAGGTTCACAGAGCACTTTCCTCAAGTGTTTTCTTCAGAGGAAGCTAAGAGGTAGATAGAGTCTTGGATCTGGAGTCAGGAAGATCTGAGTTCAAAACTGACCTCAGACACTTATTAGCTATGTGAACCTGGAAAAGTCACTTAATCTATGTTTGCCTCAGTTTCCTCAAATATGAAATGCAGAAAATAATAGTACCTCCTTCACAGTGTCATTATCAAATGAGATAGTATTTGTAAACGTACTTCTCCATAATAAATGTTTAATGAATATTTCCTTCTCCCAACAACCCAGTAAACTAGTTAATAGTTTTTTTCCTTTCAGTCAACCATATCCCTTACAATTTATTTTTTTAAACATTTGATTTAATATTTTATTTGCTAGTACGGTATTAAAACCCCATTTTACAGATGAGGAGACCGAGGCACATAGTAGTAAAATGGCTTGTCCAGTGTTGGGGCCAGGACCCAACCTCCGGTCTTCTAATACCAGGCTGCTTTCCCCTACCCAAGATGCCTGACTTATGTTTCTTCATTTCCCTATATGCAAACTTAGCCAAGTGTGCCATCAATAAATGTTTGATGATGGTGGTGATAATGCTGCTGCTGCTGATCTTGAACTGATGCCCCTTTCTCTTTGGGACAGCTTGGTCTCCTTCCAGGCCCATCTCAACTCCTCTGCCTCCATTTCTGACCTTCCCAGGGAAAGGATGAAGGTGACCTAGCCAGCAAATGCCTTCTAATTGTCATCAGGGCCTCAGGATACAATTCCCTTGAGGTATTCTGACGCCTAGGCTCGGTCAATTTCAATGCCTTCTGATGGACTGGTATTCAACCTTGTCTTCCCCACGTATGCAGGCAGTGCCACCTCCAACATCTGTGGGGAAGCAGAGTCTGAATGCCTAATGAGGGCTGCAATTGAGGCCTTGCAACTGAACAAACACGGAGGACAGATGGTCTATCATTACCCATTTTTATTAATTACTGGCTATACAGTCTTTGATTGGTCCATATGGGGGAGGCTCGTCAGACAAAAAGCAGTTTCAGCTATTCTGGAAGAGGGGGAAGAGAAAGGTCCTCTTAATTAAGCATATCCCATTCCTTCTAGATCACTTTGAAGCTGGTAGATTGTTTTGGTTAAATGAAGTCTCTTGGGTAATGGGCTAAGGGATTGGGTGGCAGCAAGGAGGGAGAAACCTGGGAGAGGGAAGAAGACGGGAGAAAAGAAAATTTTATCTAGCTGATGTCTAAAGAGATTGATAGGCCAAAGAAAAGCTCACCTCTAGTCTTGGTGGCCATGCACTCCTGACATCAATAGGTCTCTAGGACAACGTTGTCCAGTGTTGGGGCCAGGACTCAACCTCCTGATGACAGAGGGTAGAAGGGTAGAGGGCTGGGTTCCATGCTAGGTTCCTTGCTAAGGTTAAGATCTGGACAGAGAAGAATCTCTCCGCCCTTTGAGAAGCAGCATGGTACGGTAGGCACTGGCCCCACTCTGTGATACTGAATTTGGAGTCAGGAGAACTTGATTCAAATCCTACCTCAAATTCTTGCTAGTAGCGTGCCCCAAGTCACCTAACCCCTGTGTCTTAGTATCCTTACCTGCAAAATGGGAATTGGGTGGGACTTGAGGGCCTCTATTGCCCCTTGCATCTTTAAAACTATGACACTCTGATACAAGGGGATGCTGCTTAATGTTTAACAACTGTCTCAGAGCAAAAAAGAATTCACTACACATTTTAAAATTTAATCTAAATTATTAACTATTTTCTCTACCACTTTCTTAAATCTAGACAATCAAACCCTGAGTTGGTGTGTTGCCAATGCCTGGTGTAAATATTTATACTGAACATTTAACGACCAGCTTTCAGAGCTTCCACCCCTTATTGACATCACCAAGCACATTTGTACTTAATCTTCCTTCTGTTGTTTTTGTTGTTCAGTTGAGTCCAGCTCTTCATAACCCCATTTGCAGTTTTCTTGACAAAGATATTGTTTGCCATTTCTTTCTCCAGTTCATTTTGCAGATGAGGAAACTGAGACAAACAGGGTGAAGTGACTTGCCCAGGGTCACACAGCTGGTAAGTTTCCCTAACTCTAGGGCAAGTGTTCTATTCCCTGTGCCATCTAGTTGCCCTTGATCTGTCTTCTACTGATTAAGTCACTGGCTCATTCTCTGACTTTGTTTCCCTGGTGAAACTGTAAACTTCTGGAGGGCAGAGATGATCATTTCCTATTATTTCTTCTCTCTGCTTCTGGCCCAGGCAGAGGCACATAGTAGGTGTTCATTCAAATTTTGCATGTAATTGATTTCAGCTCCCTTACTCCCATACCTACTGAATTGGTCATCATTACACAGTCCTAAAACCACTAAATAACGTTCTGTTCTCTTTCCTTCAGAAGCAGTATCATACAGTGGAAGGAAAATAAAACAGCAAACAACCTACTGACTCTGAAGTCAAAGGACTTGGGTTCAGATTTCGCCTGTGGGACGTGGAGCAGGTTCATTAATCTCTGGGCCTCAGCCTCCCCTCTGGAAAATGAGAGGGTTAGACAATCTCTAGGTCTCCTCCAGCTCTAAATCTTCGATTCTATTATTCAATTCAGATGGGGGGGAAGGGGGGGACGGCTAGGTGGCACAGTGAATAGAGCATCGGCCCTGGAGTCAGGAGTACCTGAGTTCAAATTTGGCCTCAGACACTTAACACAAAAAACTAGCAGTGTGACCTTGGGCAAGTCACTTAACCCCAACTGCCCTCCAAAAAGCAAAAAAACAAACAAAAAAACAATTCAGATGTGGGACCGTATCACCGAATGAAAAGAGTTTGGAGTCAGCCCAAAGAGGAGTTCATTTTATAGATGAGGAAACTGAGGCAAACAAGGTTAAGGACTAGGAACTTAATAAATATAAGCTGTTGTAAAGCACCTTCTATGTGTTCTAAGCACTGGGGATACAAATAAAAAGCTAGTCCTTACCTTCAGGGAATTGATAATCTAATACGGGAAGAAACACACAAAGGAAAGCTGTAAATGGAGGGGAAGGGAGAGCTCAAAGGTGCCTAGTGGGGAAGCGCTGGTGGCCAAGGAGACACGTGGAACCCCTCCTTAAAAGGAGGTTTTGGAGCTTGTGGCTCTGCCCTATACTCAGAGGGACAGAGCGTACTGATGAAATGTGAGCATAGAGGCTGATTTGATCTTGCAAGAGAATGAGATTTCCCAGAGATGGAGTCCTGGACCGAGGAGACATTATAGAAAAGTCTGAAGTCTGAGAAACATCTCAGCTTTATTTCTTTATTGCCTCTGTCTCCCTAGCCGTGCCGGCTGAGATTTAGAGTGTATGAATTAAGGAGGTATTTAGATGAAATGAGATCAAATAAGATACTATGTAAAGTAGTTTGGGAACCCTAATCCTAGCTAAAATTATTATTATTATGAGGCTGGCCAGGTAGGCTGAATGTCAGAATCGTAATTTGATATTTTATTTGATAGAGAATCAGGAGCCTTCCCTACCCCTATCACCAAATACTGTCATTTTCATAGAATCCTGAGCTTGAAGGAAATTTAGAAATAAGTTTCTCTGCTCCTTTTTTATTGATGAAGAAAGAAGCTCAGGCCCAAAGAAGAATTCATTTTATAGATGAGGAAACAAGGTTAAGTGACTTGGTCACAGTCACACGGAAAATTGGTGACCGAGTGAGTCAAACAGATTGGACTCTGCTCCCTCTCGAGTCCCAGTCACTTTCTTGGTCTTGCTGCCGGGTGGCTCTCTTCTCAGGCCCTCTCTGTCTGGAGATTCTCACTTGCAGGGCCTCCTGTGAGGGGGCCTTGTTCAATCCGGCTTCCCCTCCACCACTGCCCAGAAGACAAACCTGGAGGCATCTTGGGAAAGGGACTTAATGTAATTCAGTCTGTGGTGGGGACCTGGGTTTTATGACAGGCTGTCAAGTGGGCAGCAGATAAAACACCAACACAGTATGACAGAAGCAAGATATAAAAAGCCTCTGAGGTTTCTTTTTATTGACTGGGAATTTTGTGTTTCATGTTCTATTATCTGTCCAACTAAGAGGCTGTACACCAAACAAGAAAAGAATTGAATATAATCACGGGCAGAGTGAAGCAGCCACTTGGTAGGTGGCTGACAGGCTGTCATGGACTTAACATTTTGCTGAATCTGAGAGAACTGGGTCTAGGAGGGAACCTCGAGAGGTCATAACCTCCAGCCCCCTGCCTCCATGCAGGGCCGTGTCTAATACAAGCTCAGCAGGCGAGACTACAACTGACATTTGAAGAATCAGCCTCATATCTGTTTGATGCTTGAAGTATTTCAGAAAGTGATTTCTGCTCTCGTGGACTCTCACAGCACCCAGGGAGATAGCTGAGACGGGCATTCCTGTTCCCATTTGGTAGATGGGTGAATTGATAGCCCAAGCTGGTGAGTGACAGGAGCACAGTGTGCTATGGAGTCAGACGAGCTGGGTCTAACGCTTACTACCTATGTGACTCATAGGCCTCAGTTTTCATATCTGAAAAACGAGGGAGAGGATTGGATTTGATGGCCCCAAGATACCTTCCAACTCCTCTTGTATTTCCAGCACTTAGTGCAAGGCCTGGAATATAGAGGGCATTTAATAAATGCTTGTTGACTGACTGGTTCTGGTAAGTTGTTGTTCGGTCACATCTGACTCTTCGTGGCCCCCAGGGACCACGTTGTCTATGGGATTTTCTTGGCAAAGATACCGGAGTGGTTTGTCATTTCTAGTGAATCAAGGCAATCAGAGGTTAAGTGACTTGCCCAGCTAGTAAATGTCTAAGGCTGGGTTTGAACTCAGGTGTTCCTGACTCCTGGCCTAGTGCTCTATCCACTGGACCACCAAGGTGCCTCTCATGGTAAGCTGCCAAACCTATGAAAAGCTAGCTAGAATAATTCTCTTTCTACCACCAATCCTGGTTCCCCCTGACACACTTCTAACATTGACTGGGATATTTCATACCTTGAAGGTCCAAATCCATGCCAAGAGATTGGAATTGTACCTAAGAACCTTGACACTTCTGAATGACAAATACTCCTTAGCTCTACTTGCTGACTTCCTCTACCTTCATGGCACTCAGCCTTCTCGTAATTTTCCAAACAAAATGATCCCTCCCGGGCTCCCATTTACCTGAACACCACTGTCTTCTCCTATATTAGCATGGAATTTTGTTTGCTTTTGCATTCATATGCCCGGGGCTTAGCACATAGTAACTGCTTAAATAGTGCTTTTAAATTTCATTCATTTTCCCATTCATCCATCCATTCACTCACTGACGGTATCTTCACTCACAGATTCCTCACTAGACCTCAGTCTGTGGCAGAATCTGAATAGGGAACAGCCTTCTGCTGGGCCTTGGCTGCCTCTTAACTCTCTCATTTTCAGTCCTAGGAGTCATTCAAGGCAACTGTGTGTCAGACAAACCGAGTGTTTCTGTCTCCCTCCCTCCTTCCCTTCCCCCCACCTCTCTGAATCTCTCTGTCTGTCTCTCTCAGTCTTTGTCTCTGTCTCTTTGTCTTTCTCTTTGTGCGTCTTTCTGTCTCTGTTTCTCTCTCTTTGTATCTCTCTCTGTCTCTGTCTCTTTCTGTGTCTGTCTCTGTGTCTCTCCGTCTCTGTCTTTCTCTGCGTCTCTCTGTCTCTGTTCCTCTGTCTGTCTGTCTGTCTGTCTGACGCTCTTTCTGCCTCCTCACACACAGGATCCAGGGTACCGGAGGAACCCACATGCTCTGGGGCCTGCTCCCTATGATGCAGCTCTCCTTCGTATTCTTCTGGTAAGTAGATGGCTCTCTGGATCCTGCCCTCATTATTCCTGGCTAGCTAGAGACCCCCGTCCTGAGTAGCTAGTCAACTTGTTCTTCTCCAGCAGTGCTTTTAGCCAGTCACATTTCTCTCACTCCAAGTCTGCCATTGACTGTTTATATATGGACATGCCATTGTCTTGCTCCAGTCTTCAGGCAGACAAGAGCACTGGACCTGGAGTCAGGAAGACTTGAGAGGAAATCCAGCCTCAACCACTAACTGTGTGATCCTGGGCAAGTCACTTAACTGCTGTCTGCCTTACTTTCCACACTCTAAAACAGGGATTGTAATAACATCTGCAATTAAGTGGAGCGGTAGATAGAGTACCCAGCCTGGAGTCAGGAAGACTGATCTTGCTGAGTTCAAATCTGGCCTCAGACACTTACTAGCTGTGTGAGCTTGGGCAAGACACTTCACCCTGTTTGCCTTAGTTTCCTCTTCTAGAAAATGAGCTGGAGAAGGAAATGCAAACTACTTTGCCAAGAAAACCCCAGATGAGGTCAGGCACAAGAGAAAACCACCAAACAACCACACAGTATTGTTGATCAAACTAGATAATATTTAGAAAGCTCTTAGCACAGTGCCAGGTCTACGGTAGGTGCTTAACAAATGCTTGTCTCCTTCCTGCATTTATAAAATGACAATGTGGAACTAGATGATATCTTCCAGCCAGACATCCTGTGACTATGATACGAGTATTGTGTGATATGATATGAATAAGCATTTTTTTCTCTGTTCTTTCCTCCGATAGATTGTAAGTCCCTGGAGGGCAGGGACTATCTTTTGCTTCTTTTTATATCCCCAGCACTTCGCGCAATGCCTGGTACGTAGTAGATGCTTAATAAATGTTTATTGAATGAATAATTTGCACTTTTAAGCCTCACTCCTAGGTACAGAAGATTCAACCTCATTCCCTTTTTAAGAAATGTCAGGCTTCCCTGAATACGTGGGTAGGTATTTTTGGAGGGGAGGGGTCCTTCTCATGCCCCCGCTGTCACCTCCTGTTGTGATCGTTCTCGGATAAGTCCTGCCCTGCTCCTTAGTTTTTCTGGCATATGGAGAAGAATCTACTGTGTTTTCAAAGAAATCTAGGAAAACTTACAAGAATGATGAAAAGGAAAATATAATTTTCTAAAAGAAAAATATATACATGCTGTCTACAAATATGTAAATAGGGAGATGATAGGAAATGACAAAAAATTCTATTGAAGTTAAATCACACGACCTTTTAACAGGCTGTCCATAGATGACTAGCCATGCGGTCTCTTTTGTCTTGAGGGTGTTTCGGTAGCTAGGTGGCGCCATAGTGCACAGAGTGCCAGGCCTGGAAGACCCCCTGTCTTCCTGAGTTCAAATTTGACCCCAGACTAGCTGTGTAACCCTGGGCAAGTCACTTAACCCTATTTGCCTCAGTTTCCTCATCTGTAGAAGGAGCTGGAGAAGGAAATTGCAAACCACCCCAATATCTTTGCCAAGAAAACCCCAGATGGGGTTACAAAGAGTTGGGCACAGCTGAAAATGACTGAAAAACAAAATTACAAAGAGGGGCAGAATGGTGTAGTGGGTAGTCTACCTCGTGGTCAAGAAAGACCTAGGTTCAAGTCTCACCGATAACTTTCACTGAACCAGGAAACTCTTCAAAACTATACATTGGAGAGTGGGCACTGCTCCACATTGGTAGAGGGAGTCCCCATGCTGGGAATTGCTTATGCCAGTTGAAGGAAGGAAGGCTAGCCTTTATTTAACAAGCATTTATTAAACACCTACCATAGTCTTGTGCCGCCCCATGCCAAACTGCAAAGGCATATGATTATAGATCCCGTAGGGAGCAAACAATCTTCCATATTGTTGTGGCAAATGGTTTTCAAGGAGTGCCCTTTGGGGGCATTTTGTGTGTTTGTTTGCTGTATTAAAACACAACATAATAATTTTTATTAAAAACCCATGGTTCTCAACCTTCCTAATGCCACAGACCCTTTAATATTGGTATGTGGGGTACCTGCATGTGGGGGGACCCGCCTGGAGATGGATAGAGGAGCAGTAGTCTCAGTTCCTAAGACCATTGGAAGTATGTGTTTCCCGATGGCCTTAGGCGACCCCTGTGAAAGGGTCATTTGACCGCCAAAGGGGTCATGACTCATAGGTTGAAAACCGTTGTCCTAGACAGAAAACTGGGAAATCTGACAAATATGGGTATCTTCTGCTAAGGAATGGAGCACCATTTGGTTTATTAAGTAATTTCTGTTCAATTACCCTGCTGATTCCATCTTCACAATATTTATTGTTCCAAATCCTTTTCTTCTCTCACATGGCTATAACCCAAGTTCAACCAATTCATTACTTTACTACGCCATGCTGTCTGTCTCTCAATTATATTATACTCCTAATTAAACCTAGTCGCTAGTTTTCCCTGTCTTCACTCCCTATTTAGGACAGTTGCCAGAATAATATTCCTAATTCACAATTCTGACTGTCACTCCCTTGTTCAGCAACCTTCAATGCCTCCCCATTTCTTATAGGATAAAATAGAAATCCCTTAGCCACTCAATTAAGGCCTTCCATACTCTTCCACATCCTGGTTCTGTTGTTATTGTTTAGTTGTTTTCAGTTTTGTCTGACCTTTGTGACCCCATTTGGGATTTTCTTGGCAGAGATACTAGAGTGATTTGCCATTTCCTTCTCCAGCTCATTTGACAGATGAGGAAACTGAGGCAAACAGGGGGAAGTGACTTGCCTAGGGTCACAAAGCTAGGAAGTGTCTGAGGCTGGATTTGAACTCAGGAAGATCAGTCTTCTGACTGATTCCAGGCCTGGGTGCTCAATCACTGTGCCACCTAACAGTCCTTAATCTGTTTCTAGCCTGCCTTTATTATTCTACTTACACTACCGTTCTTACAATCTATTTTCCAGCCATTGCCTATTTCTACCCAGGCCTTCCCTGATTCTTTCATATGAAATTTTCCTGGAGCATTTCATCTACATCTCACTTTTGCTATTATATTCTAATAATTTGAGTGTAATGGTCCAACTATCACAACCTAGGACTCTTATATCAGTCATTCATACTTTAGTGTGAATGTGAGTCCATCTTACCTGCCCTAGGATTTTCATTTAAACCCCATCTATAAGCAGGAAGGGACTGTCTCCTTTGTACCCTCAGCACCCAACTGAGTCCTTTGCTTAAGCTGGTGCTTAATAAATAGTTGCTAAATTGAATATTTGCCATTCTTTAGTAAGCACAATAATATTCCATTACGTTCATATATGACAATGTGTTCAGCCATTTTCCAGTCATAAGGCACAGAATTTGTTTCCAGCATTCTGTTACTACAAATTGTGTTCCTCTGAATATTTTGGTGTATATGTAGGACCTTTCTTTCAGGCTCTGACCTCCTTTAATATCCTCGAGTATGAATCTAATAATGAGATCACTGTATCAAAGGGTAGGAACCGTTTAGTAACTTTTCTCTTATTATTCCAAATTGTTTCCTGGAATATTTAGACCATTTCACAGTTCTACCAAACAGTGAATCAGTGGCTTTGTCTTCCTAGAGCCAGACAGTTTTTCATAAGGGCTAGCACAGTCTAGGCCTAGCTACCAGTTGAGGAAAATAAAGAGAAAGTGAGAAAAAGCTTACAGCTGATTAAAGGAAAGAGACAGAGAGACGGGGATGTATTTCATAGTCTGTTTATTGCAGAGCTATTCCATACAGAGCCAAAGATATAAGAAAATCATAGAGCTTATATTCTTTATTTCAGGGGTGATTACGTGACTTGGGTCTTGCCTTTCCCCCAACCTCAGCCCAAGGCTAATCAGTCATCAAGATCTTTATCCTAAAACCACCTCCAGGGCACAATAGACTGGGAGTCCTAAT
>JAQQSW010012358.1:0-12543 GCA_028646575.1 Pseudocheirus occidentalis | reverse complement strand
AGATAGATAGATAGATAGATAGATAGATAGATAGATAGATAGATAGATAGATAGGTAGATAGATAGATGATAGATGGGTAGGTAGAAGGTGTAGGGTAAGTTGAATATGAAGGGATGATATCTAAAAATAAAATTAAGGAATGAGGAGAATATATTGGAAGAAGGAGAAAGTGGGATAAATTGTTTCACATAAAAGAGAAAAGGGAAAGGTATCAAAATGGAGAGAACAAGGGGTGAGGTGAGAGAGAATGAGTGTGCCTTACTTACTCCCATCAGATTTGACTTAAAAGAGGGGAATAACATAGACACTCAGTTGGGTATCTTACCCTACAGGACAGTAAGAGGGGAAGGAAATGGGGGAAGGTGATAGAAGTGAAAGCATTTTGGGGAAGGAGTAGTCAGAAGTGAACATTTTGAAAAGGGACAGGGTCAAAGAAGAAAGTAGAATAAGTGAGGGGCAGGATAGGATGGGAAAAATTAGTCTTTCACAACATGACTTTTGTGGAAGTGTTTTGCATGACTGCATATGTATAACTTATATTGAATTGCTTGTCTTCTCAATGAGGGTGGGTGGGGAGGGAAGAAGGAAGAGAATTTATAACTCAAAAGTTTTTTATGTAAAAACATTGTTTTTACATGCAGCTTCGGAAAAAGATATACAGGCAATGGGGTAGAGAGATCTATCTTGTCTTACTAGAAAATAATGGGGAAAGGGATAAGAGTAGGGGCATGATAGTAGTGAGGACAGTCTGGGGGAAGGAATAATCAGAAGGCACACCATCTTGGGATGGGGAGAGGGGAGAGATGGGGAGAAAAATTGGAGCTCAAAATCTTGTGGAAGTAAATGTTGAAAACTAAAAATAAATATATTAATTAATTAATTAATTTAAAAAAGAGAAATCAAGAAAAATTTCCCATGTTCAGGACAAGATCAGAAAATGGCAAATAGGAAATGAAGGATATTGAGATGCTGAGATATGTAGCTTGTCTGGAATGTAGAAGGTAAGGTGAAAATGGTACACAGAGAAGATGGAGAAGTAAAGTAGAAACAGGTATTAGAAGATTTTCACTGTATAATGTATGATGGACAATGAACATGTTGTTTTCTTAAGGATGTGGTATGTAGATTAGGTTTCTCCACCCAAAGGCATAGGCGTATTCATGACCCTAAGCTCATATTTGTTAGCAGCCATAGCATGATAAACTCTATGATACCAATATTCCCTCCAAGGACAACACTACTAATGGGTCTTAGTCCCAAGCCTCCAAACAAGAATCCCAAAGCTCCTCCCAGTTATTGTGTGAATTCAGCTCACATGGATAAAGAAGAATCTAGTAACATTCACAAGACTCCTTTTCATGATGTAATCAGCTTCCATTTGGACACTGTTCCAGGTGTTCACACAAAGTTGAAATGTCTCATTTCTGAAAGGCAGCATTAATTAGGTTTCTAGTCTCTTCACAGATGGGCTGATTTGAGGTGTTTCTCACAGCTGCAGATCTTCACAATTCTACCCTCCCCACAGTGGTCCATCATAGAAATTTTCTTATGTTCTCTTTCCATGCACACTACTTTGTAAACAGAATGACTGGAATTCTGGATGAAATCTATTTCAGGTCCTTATCTACTTTCTTCAGCAAAAAAGGCAAAAAGGCTCAAGAGATATTGGAGAAGTCTAGTTGCAACCAAAAGGACTGCATGGTAATTTAAGAAATGTTGGCCAGCTTGGGAGATATACACATAAAATAAAACTCTGGTAAGTAGAAGTGTGAGCTAACGAGGTCAGAATAGGTCCATTTAGGCACCAGAGTCACAGAGCTTACATTGAAAGGGAAGAGTTATTTTAATCAGAATAGGTGGTCTAACAGCTTTCTCTTTCTGCCTCTCATATTCCAGCCCAAGGTCACATTGTCTTTTATGATTATCATGCCATGCAACTGAATCATCTAGTGTTTATGATCCACTAAAACTCTACTGTTTTTTCGCATGAAGAAGGGACCATAAATACTTAAAAAATATATCAGTAAAAACATCTTGTTTAGTCATATTTGTTCTATCTTGTACTTGTGCAATTGACTGTTTTTAAACCTAGTGAGTAGGACTTGGTTCATATTCATTAAATTACTACTTACGATATTCGGCTAATTATTCTATTTTGTCATGATCTCTTTATTTTCAGATTCTGTCATCCAAAATATCTCTCCCCATATTCTATCACCTGACAGTGATTAACTCTAGAAGATCACCTTGAGAGCAATTGGTAGAAGTTGTCCAGAGACCACTGGAGGTTTCCAGAAGTTGGCTGTACTTCTTTGGGAGGGAGTTAGTATCCCAACCACCTATGAAGGTCTTCAAAAAGAGTTTATAAAATCTCTTGTCAGAATAGAGGAAATTTCATGATTTGCAAAGATGATGATTGATGTCTCTTACAATTCTGAATTTCCATAATTGTAATACTCATCTTTCTTTGAGTGTGTTTTGGGTTCTCCTGGAATATTTGAGGCTTCCACTTAGATTGGAGAAATATGTGATGAACATACAAATCCTAATGATAGTAGGATGGTTTGAAAACCAGTAATTGACCTCAACATTATGATACACTGAGGAAGGTAAAAATTTTTGTGGTGACCAACACCAAGAACTTTCAGGGTTATTGTGGGGATCAAATAAGAAAATATCTGTAAGGTATTTTGCAAATCTTAAAATGCTAACTACTGTACTTATCTAAGGTGTGATGATTAATGAATAATAGAGAGGTGGCTTTTTCTCTGACCCCTCCTGTCATGCTCCTCATTCTGCCATGAAATTGACCAAGATTTCCACACGAAGACCAAAAGTCATTGGGGGGGGGGGGGAAATCCCTGGCAAAACATTTTGGAAGGAACAGAAAATAACTACAAACATTTAATATTTCTTCAAAAACTACAATCTATCCAAAGATCTTGTTCCCATAATGAATATTATTTCAAAAGTTAGAATCATTTGACTTTTTAATATAGCCTTAGACAGATTACTTAGGGAAAAAAAATTCAAGATAAAAGAGAAGGAGATTGATCAAACGTGCCATTTGATGCCAATGAACTGATTGTTCCCTTCTTTAACTCTGCTTAACAGTTATTGAGAACAACTTGCAACTGTCTTCACACGTCCCTCAGAGAAGACAAAGAAAACATAGGTTACCATGTCTGAAGAACCAAAAACAGCCAGTCATTGAAGCAGCAAAGAACTCCAGTCAAACTCTTTGCTGCTGAACTTAGCAACACACAATATTGAATCAGATTTCTGTTTCATCAAGGTTGGTGAGGTATTATGACTTACATACCTTATTCAGTATCACAAAGTTCATGGATGCTATGAGATAATAAAAGCACTGAAAATACACGCTAAAATATTTTATATTCACACAGCAGGTTTCTTTTCAGGAATGCTTTTGGCCACCTCAAGGGATCATGGACTTTTAGAGCTAAAAAGGACTGTACATAGAACATAAAATGTTAAAGTATAAAGGGACCTTGAAAATCAGCCAATTCAATCTATCCATTTTCCATAAGTGAGAACAATGTGACCCAGAAAGAAGAATGATTTGATTGCCCAATAGACAGAACCCTGGACTTAGAGATGGGAAGACCTGATTTCAAATATAACCTCAGACACTCGCTAGCTTGTGTGACCCTGGGCAAGTCACTTCTGCTTTGCCTGCCACAGTTTCCTTATCTGTAAAAGGGTGTTAATGATAGCACCAATCTCTCTCCAGGGTGGTTGTGAATATTAGATATGATAATATTTGTAAAATATTTCAAAAACCCTAAAGTACTCTATAAATGGTAATAATTTCAATAATTTATTCATTTTACCCAAAGTCCCACAGAGGTATACATTTTTCTTCACCTTACCTCTTGAAATTCTCCTCATTTACCATGGAATTTTCTAGTTTTATACAACAGGATAGAAGTCATAGGGGTTAGAACCTTGGTACACCACTAAGAAAGGTTGCCAGTTGGGGGAGGCTAGGTGGCACAGTTAATAGACCACTGGCCCTGGAGTCAGGAGGACCTGAGTTCAAACCCAGGCTCACACATTTAGAACTTACTAGCCTTGTGCCCTTGGTCAAGTCACTTAACCCCAACTGCCTTGCCTTCCCCCTCCAAAAAGCAAAATGAAAAGGAAAGAAAAAAAGGTTGCCAGTTCATTTGACACTTGGTCCTGGGCCAATACTAAAGAGCCTAATCAAACTCATGTGATCCCTTTATCCCCTGTTAATAACCTTTTTAAGTGAATTAAGGTGAAGTTACCACAGATGTGAAGGAAACTATGGATTGTATGAACAGTACGAATTATGTCTATTTGGAGAAGTGTGTTGGGAGTGGGGTAGGGGGACTTAGCATATGTTTTACTGGCATATAGAATGTCAGATGAAGAAACTTTCTTTATCCATGCATATCAACCCTTGTTCTGAAACTCAGAGTCTCAGAGAGTTGTCTCAAAGAGCACTGAGAGGTCTAAAAAGTTAGGTAGGGACCCATAGCCAATATGTATTAAAGGCAGGACTTGAACACAGGCTTTTCAGTCTCAGAAACTGGGTCTTACTACATTGACACTCTAGAGACAGGTGGGATGCTGTGGCTGCCCCTGAAATCAGGAAGACCTGTGTTCAAATTCAATCTCAGATATTTCTTAGTTGTGTGACCCTGGTCAAGCCACTTAAACTCTCTTTGACTCAGTTTTGGCAACTATAAAACAGGACTAATAATAACATCTACTTTGAAAGATAGCGTGATGATTAAATGAAATATTGTAAAAAAACACTTAGCACGGAACCTGGCACATAGTAGGAGATGCTATACACCTGCTTATTCCCTCCTCCTCCTGGTTTAGAAGCATATATCTATTTTATCCAGTATTAAAATATGAAAAAGAATATGAGAACTGAGAAGTCATAATAGCAATAACTTGTATTTATTATATGATGCTGTATGGATGACAGGGGACATTCCTCATAACTAATGTTCAGCCTACAGGTGAGGAAACTGAAGGTCAGATTTGCCCACAGTCAGGAGTTGCTCATAAGCGTAGTTCAGACACTAAGTTGCTACATGATCTGGGCTACCTGGCTTCCACTCTCTGTTTCATAACTCCCCATGGCAGAGCCAGGATTCCAACCTAGGTCTTGTGTGTGTGTGTGTACATGCGCACACATGCACACATGTGTTTCTGGAGATAAAGAGACAGACACACACAGATTGGCCCTCTGACCTCCTGAATGGAATGGAGAAACCCCCATGATTGATAGAGGTTGGTGACTCTCTGCCACATACATTTATAGAGAGTAGTCTAGAAAACTGAGAGACTAGTCAATTTTTCCAAGATTGCACAGAGAGGAGGTGTTAAAAGGCAGGGATTAAACCCAAGTGTTTCTGATTTTGAGGCCAGCTCTCTAGCAACTACACATGAGGCCTCTCTCTCTCTCTCTCTCTCTCTCTCTCTCTCTCTCTTTTTCTCTCTCTCTCTCTCTCTGTCTCTGTCTCTCTCTCTCTGTCTCTCTCTGTCTCTCTGTCTCTGTCTCTGTCTCTCTCTCTCTGTCTCTCTGTCTCTGTCTCTCTCTCTGTCTCTACCTCTGTCTGTCTGTCTGTCTGTCTGTCTCTCTCTCACACACACACAAACACTACATAAAATTATCAGTTGTTTAATTTTTTGCCACTGCATTCTAAGGTCCCTGGGACTTTTCCATCCATCTGGCGGCTGAATCTTACTATGTGTACCTTCTGCCCCTATAAGAACAAGAGTTTCAGAATACAAACTCTCTTGCTATTCTTCTTATATTCTGAGAACTTAATAGAGTGCTTGACACATCATAAGTGCCTAATAAATACGTTTAAAATAATTAATTCATGCATTCAGTAGGCAAGGGAAAATTAAAACTCATTGTTCTGACCTTTTTTTCTGACAACACTACAAATTTCAGTCTATAATGTGTAAGTTACGTGAAAATTGATTTTTTGGCTAAGTCTGTCACTGATGTGGTCCCTTCCGCTATGATTCTGAGTCTCTATATATACTCAATGCGACCAAGCCAGGGGCGTGGACTAATAACGAAAAAGAAAGGAAGGTGATTGGGGAGTATGATGTATGGAAAGCTTGCCACGTTTATGATATTGTGGTAATAGAGTGTTATTTGGACACTTTGATTTCTAAACCAAAATACACAAAAATAAATCAGGCAGTAAAGGCATCATTCCCCTAATATTCAAGGATGCTTTGATATGATGGAGAAATGACTGGACAAGAAGTCCAGTATCCTGAATTCTAGTTCCAATTCAGCTATAAACTTGCAGAATAACCTTGAACAAGTTATTTCACATTGGATGTAAATAAATGAGAATGTTTGGCCAGGAAGAAGAATTTAAAGGGGCTGCAATACTTGGTTTTGACTAATTGAAAGACTATCAGGCAGAATTTAGTGTTATGCTTTTTCTCTCCGTGGCAGAACAAAAAGTAATGGATGAGAATGATAAAAAGGTGGATTGGGAGTTAATGTGAGAAAAATAAAAAGAAAATAAAGCTTACTAATGATTAGAGACTATCAAAAGAGGAATGTGTTGTCCCTGAAAGTTGTGGGTTCTAGTGCTTTTGAGACCTTTAAGCAAAAGCTCAATGACTGCTTGTCAGGGATGCTATCGTGGGAATGTTTGGTCATGTAGGACCAAATGTAGGCTATGAAGCTTATGAAGTTTCTTTCAACTTAAAAATGCTTTAAGAAGAACTACACCAATCTGAACTTCTTTTCTTTGTCTGGAAAAAGGTAATTTCTTTTTGCCTTTTTTTGTCTCACACTGTTTGTGAGACTCAAATGAGTTAATGAATTAGAAAGTGCTTAGAGAATTTTATACATAAATCTTATGAATTACTTTCTTGATATCCTGGGACTTAAGCAGTAGACTGAAGGGTAAAATAGGATTCAAGCATACCTCAGAGATATTATGGGTTCTGTTCCAGATAGCCACAATCAAGCAAATATTGGAATAAAGCTAGTCACACATTTTTTTTGGTTTCCCATTGTATATAAAAGTTATGCTTCCACTATGTCGCACAGTACATATGATGACAAAAAAGTGTATAGTTTGATTACAAAATACCTTATCGCTAAAAAATGCTAACAATTATCTGAGCCTTCAGCAAATTATAGTCTTTTTTGCTTTGGGAGGGTCACACTTCAGTTTGATGGCTATTGGTTGATCAGGGTGCTTGTCTCTGAAAATTGGGTGATTGTGACAATTTCTTAAAATAAGACAACAATGAAGTTTTCTGGATCAATTGACTGTTGCTTTTATTTGAGTACAGAGGCCATTGTAGATAATTAATTGGCCTAATTTCAATATTGTTTATTCTCAGGGAATAGGGAGGCCTAAGGAGAAAGAGAGAGATGGGGAAATAGCATGTTGGTGGAGCAGTCAGAATGCACACATTTAAGATTAAGTTTACTACCTTCATATGGACACAGTTCATGTTGCCCCAAAACAATTACATTAGTACCACCAAAAATCACTGATCACAGATCTTCATAAGAGATAAAATAATAAAGTTTGAAATACTGTGAGAATAACTAAATTGTGACACAGACATGATATGAACATATGTTGTTTGGAAAAACGCATCAATAGACTTGCTCAATGCAAGCTTGCCACAAACTTTCAATTTGTAATACACATGCATATGTATGTATATATATGTACATATATTTATATCTATTTGTATATATGCATTGCACATATATTGTATAGACATATATGCATACATTTGTGTGCAGATTTGTAATATGCATACATGTGTGTATAGGTATATATACATATACATGCAAATATGTATATGTAAATAAAATGTGTGTCTCTGCAAAGCGCATAAAGTTCACAAAATATAGTGCAGTAAAATGTGATAATGTATGTATATTCATTAACCATAGTATTTGTTTTGGAAATTCATCTTCACAATAATTGTTGCATCTTTTCCTGTAAAGGAGTCAAAATAGAATAGGAGCTAATGGACAGAGATTAGGGAATGGGAGGGGGGGTGTTGGAATAATGGATTTGTGATTTGCAGCTGTTGGGTCAATTTGCTGACTCTGTCACCTGTGTGACCTGGAAGACCTCATTTAATATCTCTATGATTCATTTTACCTCTGTACAAAATGAAAGGGTTGGCCAGATGATATATCTGTTTCTTTCTAGTGCCAAAATCCTATGAGGTGTTTCCTAGGAATGTAATGGGATAAACATACTTAAATTGTACTTAAATTCTTTATATTTAAATTTGTACTTTTTTTTACTTTTTTGATATATTGTTTCTGTTGGCAAATAGAAAATGAATCTACATAATTTTATTTAGCCTTTTCTCTCTCTCTCCTTTTCCTCCTCCTCTTCTTCCTTCTCTGAGAAACATCACTGAATTAGGAGAACTGGATGCTAAGCTATTTAGATATGTCCTCTTGGACAAGATGACTTGACCTTTATGAGTCTCAATTTCTGAAGCTATAATTTTAGAGGATGAGACTAGATGTTTGATGTCCCTTCTGGATGTGGCATTCCCTGTTCTTAGCTTCATTCTAGCTGTATCATTTTATAAGTTTCCAATTAGTTGAAAGAATGACATTCTATTTTTATGCTCTTTATTTCGAAAAATCTCTTCTACTCCAATTTCCTACTGTATGTTATGATACTATATACTCTTAGATTCTTTCTAGTTTTATCATTTTGTGTTTTAAGTTTCCAAATAGTTAAAAGAATTTCTATATTCTAAGGTCTCTTCCAGCTCTACTGTGTGTTCTAATATTCGATATTCTAAGGTTTCTTTCAGTTCTAAGAATATTTATTTTCCAATTTCATATTCTAAAGACCTTCTTGCTCTGACATTTTTTAACAAAATATCATGTTGAGACCTATTTGCATGCCAGATTCATGCTTAGTGTTCTGCAGATGCATACAATGGAAACATTCTGCTCAGAACTAACACCGGGTTTTGGCCTTAACAATATTTTCACTGCCAAGTTTAAAATTCTGGAGAGAAGAGTCCATAATTTCAGCAATAATATAACCTATGAAGTAACTCAACAATGCTACTTCTTCTCCCATACCTGAAGATCATTATTTTTAGGTTTATGGAGAGAGTGACTTTGTGGTTCTGACTGAAAATGTACCCTTTGAAAGGCACCGAAAATTGTTGTATTTAAACTATTGGGATGTATCACTTTTATATATAACAAAACAAAAATAAAACTATTGTAATATAATAAGAATTTAACTTTTGGGGGCTGAAAGTAGCACTAGAATCAAGACAGCTAAGTAAGAGGGCAGGTAGGGGAAAACTGTTCTCTTCCCTGGGTGCTGATTCTGGAGAAGGAGAAGGAGAAACACTAGAAAACTGTATCATTTGTCAGTCAGCAGAGTATGTTGCCAGGTTTTAGTACAACTACAATCTTTTGTCATCCAGCTTGTAGAGTCACTTTCTTTGGATTATCCCTTGCTTCTGTCTGAAGACAGAAATCTATGGATTCTCACTAAAGGTTCCTATACCTCTCCTATAACCTTCTACCCTCAGAAACATTCAGGTGAGAGAAGACTCCTTGTGGTTAAGTTAATTGGTGGAAAATACTGTAGATGTGAATATGCTTACAGTCATGCAAGAAAGGATGGAATGCTGTGACTGTAGGAGGCCCTATAAGAAGTCCCATAGCTGGGACAGCTTTGTGGCACAGTTATATAGAGCAGCAGTCCAGGAGTCAGGAGAACCTGAGTTCAAATCTGACTTCAGACACAACACTTATTAATTGTGTAACCTTGGGCAAGTCACTTAATCCCAATTACCTTGACTTCCCCACTCCAAAAAAAAAGTCCCGTAGTTCCACTATCTTACTCAAATCTATACCTAAATACCTAAATATTTTAACCACAAGGGGGACAGTAATGCTATCTTAGAGCAGATTTTTTTTCAGCATGAGAGGGTATTGTAACAATTCCATTGTACTACGTCTTTGGAATTTGATGTTCAGCTCTAGGATAACATGAGCAAGAATATTTGTAATGTAGAGTATATGTAGAAAAAGGGAGTCAGATGAAAAAAAAATTTTCAGACCTTTTCATAGAAGATTGGTTGGAAGAATGAGGAATGTTTATTCTAGAGAAGACTTGAGATATTATAGTTATATCTGAGTAGCTAAAAGTTCATCATGTAGTGGAGGCGGGGTTGGGGTGGTGAGGTTGGGGGATATATATATTTTTCTTGACCCTAGAGCAGCAGTTCTCAACCTGTGAGTTATGTTCAATTTGTAACAATGAAAATACATCCTGCATATCAGATATTTACATTATGATTCATAACAGTAGCAAAATTACAGTTATGAAATAGCAACAAAAATAATTTTTTGTTATTATTACTTCTGCGTGAGGAACTGTATTAAAGAGTCGCAGCATTAGGAAGGTTGAGAACCATTGCCCTAGAGGAAAGAAGCAGCATCAATATATAGAAGTTCTAGGGAGGCATATTTCAGTTCAATATAAGGAAAACCTTTGTACCAATTAGAGTTTTTAAAAACAAAATGAACTGCCTATAGCAATAATAAGATGGTTTTCATTATAGCTCATTAAAAAGGAACTGTAGAAACAGAAGCATTTTGCATAAATTTTGTTGAGGGGACTTCTACTCATTTTCCAACGGGACTATTAGACCTTCAAAATCTGAGTTTCTAAGACTGTATGATCAACAGTGAGCTGTTTTGCTGCAGAAACTTGCCTCAGAACACTCAAGTAAAATCTCGTGCCAGGAGACCATCAGCACTAGGATTGAATCTGACATTTCTTCAGTCTATCTGAGTTATAACGTAGTTGCTAATTACTTTTATAGGACATCACAGTGAGTATAAATGGCCCCAGTTACGTTCAGTTTATTGTCATTTCTCCATGATCAATCTTTGTTTTTTTCTCTTAAATCTGTTCAGATAACTTCCCTAACTGCCAATGGATATGTGTTGGGTGTAACTTTCACTGTGTTTGCTTCCCTTCTGACTCCAACAGTATTGTTCAATGGAAATGTTATCCTTGGTATCAAATATGTAAAACTTTTCATAGTCCTCGAAAGATCACAAAATTTCAGTCTTAGAAGAGTCATAAGAAGTCATCTTGTCTGCCATCTACTTGAAGAAGAATCCTCTCTACAATATATTTGACAAATGATCAGTCAGCCTTCAGTGAAAAGAAAACCACTGGATAACCTTGAATGAGGTTGGGAAACTATAGCCTTCCAAGGTAAATGAACTTTTGGATAGCACAAATGGTTAACAAGTATTGCTGTCGTCTACTACTACTACTACTGCTACTACTACTGCTGCTGCTACTACCACTACTACTACTACTACTACTACTACTACTACTACTACTACTACTACTACTACTACTACCTCTAATATTAAACGTCACTTTTCCTCTTTGTAGCTTCCATCCATTTTTCCTGACTCTCTCCTGTAGGGTCAAGGAAAAACATTATTAACTATTATTTTATAGACTTTTAAATATTTGAAGACAGTTATCATATCATCTTTCTCTAATGTCATGGGGAACATAAGATCATATTGGAACAAGTATCATATCTATAAAGATCATTCCTAAATCTAAACATTCAGCCTTGATTTCCCACATTATGAATTGTCAACTGGGAATTTCCTACTAAATGTTCACTAGGTACATCAAACTCAATATGTGAGCAATTGTATTATTTATTTTTGTTACAAAATCCAACCTATATTCCTCTATTTCTGTTGAAGGTTTGATCATCTTCTCATTCACCCACTTTTATAACCATGGAACCTTCCTTGACTTTCCATCTGCCCACCCCACAAACCCTTATATGCAAAATGCTGTGTTGTTATATCTCCATAACATCTCTCATATTGTTTTCCCGTCTTCTCTCTATCAACATGATTGATACCTTACTTCAGATTCTCATCACTTCTGATCTATGTTATTGTAATACCCTCCTAACTGATCTCCCTATTCCCGTTCGCTCCCAGTCCACTCCATTCTCCATATAGCTACTAATCTTTTTAAGCATAAGACTTATGGTTTCTTCCTTTGCTTTCAAACCTTTAGAAATTGCCTATTACCTCTAGGACAAATCCAAAACCTGCCTAATTTACTCTTGTTCCCTTTGCAGCACTTTATATTCCAGACAAATTAGACTACTTGGTGTTCTTCAACATTGCCATTTCATTTCTCTTCACTCTACATTCATATAGATTTCCTCACTGCTTAGAATAGGCATACATATCATCTCCACTTCTCAGAATCCTCTCCCTTCCCCAAGCCTCAGATCACATACAAAACGGTTAAGACAGTTGGAATTGGAATCCAGCGTTGAGAATTTTCTTCAGTCTATCCTCCTTCTAGGTTCACGTCTAGAGTACTCTGTCTCTCTCTGTCTCTATTTCTGTCTGTCTCTGTCTCTCTGTCTGTCTCTCTGTCTCTCTCTGTCCCTCTGTCTCTCTGTCTCTGTCTCTCTGT